>VYZR01029897.1:0-17095 GCA_013400675.1 Oxylabes madagascariensis
GAGGGTAACTGTGTGCGCAAGTGCTCACGTGTACGTGGTCCCAAGCAGTTGTCTCCAGGAAAGGAATGGCAGAAAGCTGACCAGATTTCTGGCTAAACAGTTACTGAATCTGGTTGAGCTATTGCAGGTGGATCGTTCACAAAAATAATGGTTTTTTTTCACAGCATCAGTTATGTCGGCCCTGCTTGTTTAGCATGAGATAGAGATTTGTTTTGAAGAGCGTTGCAGGCTGGTTTTGTTCAGCTTTCGTACCTGCAGCTGTTGCTTTTCCACATGCGCAGATTTTTTTCAACCCGATGGAACTAAATGTTTTTTTTTCTTAAATTAAATGTGTTCACAAAAAAAAAAATTCTCAGTAAGCCAGGTTTCTGGTGGCTACAGATTTGCTGGAGGAAGGCCAGTGGGGCGCTCTGACTGAACATAAGAATTGGAAAGCATGAACATGTAAATGTAGAAATAGGAAATGCTGCTACTTGGCTACACGTGGCTAGAACTACTTTGTGAGAAGAGTCTGAGCACATAAAACAGCTGGTGACAGGTCTCTGTATGAAAAATGGTTTTGCCTTATAATCCGCAACGACTTTCCATGAGTTACGGCGCAAACTTCAATTAGTGTTTGCATTTGGCTTGGTTGGCAGCTCTTTTTTTGATGTTGCTTGGGCTGATTTGTGCTCTTCCCTTTTCCTGTCTTCCTTCCATCTTACAGTATGTGGTGCAGCTATTTCTCTGCAGTCCTACTGTTGGCTTCCTCCTTGTCCTACTTGCTGCTCAGCCTTCTTGGGAAGGGGATCAGCTCCTCCACCTGTACACTGTGTTGGTAGCCAGTGCCACTTCTCGGGAGCGTGGCAAGGAAGGGAAATCAGTATGATATCAGTAATGGTATCTATAAATTCAGAAGTCAACAAGGTCTCTTATTGCACCAGTGTGACATTCTCCTTGCTAAAAGGGGTTTCCCAAAGTGGGCAAGAGCCCTTTTGGACTCAGAAGAAAAGAGGTCTGTGTAAAATCACCAGCTAGTTCTTATCAATCTACACCTGTTTATAAATGGTTCTGTCTTTATGACAAGTTAGGTTTGTGGAGAGAGAAATGACTGTAGGAATCAGCACAGAATTACTTTAGGTGGTGTTACTGAAAACACCTACAATCATTAATGAGTTTAATGAGTTTTCAGTGTAATATGTTTATTAAAAAAATGACTTTTTTTTTTTTTTTGCTAAGAGACAATAAGACAGGACATCAGTACCTCTAATAGATAGAGACTCTAATCAAAGGCAGAAAACATGCTTCTTGCAATATAGAAAATATTTGGGGTTTTTTGTTTGTTGGTTTGGTTTGGTTTTTGTTTTTGTTTGTTTTTTTTTTTGATAACACTGATCACATTTGGCTTCACAAATCTCAATTGCTGTGTAAAATTTTCCCCGTAGAACTGAGAGAGGAATCATGACAGTTCAGCAAAAACGAATGTATGAAAATGTGAATTTGATGTAAGAACATCGGAAGCACATCCAGAAAGGAGAGATGGTGCTGCCTGGAATACTTGTCTTTGTAGAAAGGAGATTTTATTGCTGCCCTGTTTTTCTGAATGTTCTCAGGGTTTTGAGATAAGTTTTATGTTTTGTAATGCTCAGTGGTAAAAAGCAGATTATCATCAGAACTGTTCTGATGATAACATTTGATAGTTCATAGAGGCACGTTTTTCAGTATCTTTGCTTAGCAAATTTAATTGTTGCTGATGAAAATTGGGAAGTTAATACTTACATGACCCAAGGCAAACGACTTTGAACAAGCCCATTCCTGAAGTTTTCAGTTTTAGCAGACACCTCAAGTCAGACAAAACTTCAAATGCATGACTTGTGGCCACCAGCAAGAAGTGTTTTGTTGTTCCTAAGGGTACAAAGCAATTTCTTTTATGTTTTGGGCAGTGAGTCATGGCTGAAAAGCAGTAGTGCTTCTAAGCAGTAGTCAGTAGTGCTTCTAAAGGTAAATTGGGTTACAGTGATTTTGTTGACAACGGATGAAGTTCAGGCACAATTAACTATCTGTGGGGATGGACTCTGGTTTGATGTCACGGACTTACTCATAAAAGATGACTAAGCCATTCATAAGGTTTATTTTGCTGGTGTGTTTGACCTCCTCTGGAGTCATTGGTGACAAAGAGCTGTGAGTTTCCACAGTTACAGACAGATAAGAAGACCATTGATAGTTTTAATCTCTTTGTAGGTAAATCATGGGATTGTGCAATGAGCTGATAAGGCCTGGCCTAGTTCAGCATGCTCTTCTGTTCCTCACGCACCTACCAGGATTTGCAAAATGTGCAGGCCACTGTTACCTCCACCTGCCTGGTCAGCCAGGTTGCCTGTGCTGTGTCCTACGGTCGTGTGGGGTGTCCAACCTTTCCATCAGACTAGTTCAAGCATCTGTGCCATCAAGTTTGTGTCCGTGTGGTTCTTGACTTCTCATTGCATTTAAGGTAAAATAAAAGTGCCTTGCCATCACTGCAAGCTCACCTGATGAAAACTGAGCCTCATGAAATTACAGATGTTTTGCAAAACCCCTGGTAGGAAGGACTGGATGTCAGCACTTCCTGTAGTACAGTGGCTGTGGATCCGGAAGACAAATCTAGTTCTCTCCTGCTCTTCCAGGTGAAACACTTGTGCCTGCACATAGTTGGCAGTGGCAGCCATCGATTCAAGCTGCCTGCCTGCAGGTCTGAAGTTGTTTTTTCCTGTGTGGGAGGGAATTTTATGCTCTGGGATAAGTATTCTGGCTGCACACTTGACTGCCTCTCTGTGGCACCCTCAAGACCAGAGGTAAGTGGGGCATTTCAGCTTCCTAAGCTTCCATGTGTGGGGTTTCTCAGGTTGTGGTTGGTGTATCTTTGGAACTGCTCCCTCAGGGGCCACCTCTTCTTTGCTCAGGCAGCAGGCACCAGGCAAGGAAAAGCACAGAAGTGCAAATGTTTCACAGTTCATGGGGCAGCTGGGCGAATGACTAAGTTCCCTGGTGTCTCCTTTTTCAGAGGCATGGATTTTGTATCATGAAGGGTGTGGACTGCAGCTGGCTTCCCCAGTGACTCTGCTTGTCTGCTGATAGTGTTGTAGATGGAAGATAAATTGCTCATCATTGCAGTCTGACAGCTGCCTAGAGAGCAGAGCAGAATTAATTCCTGAACTTCTTCCTTAACTATTTCATTTACCTGGGTGGATGTTCGCTACTGAATGTCTAACTCCTTTACAGGAGTGAATAGTAATAGAATTAGCTGCCGTGTCTGTTTCATGTATGCTTAGCATCCTAGATAACACAGCAAATATGTTGTTTCTCTCTCTCAGGAAAAAAAAATAGGTAGTTAAAATAAGCTGGAAATGCAGTCTTACTCTATTTGGTAGAGGTTGTTGCCTTGGGCTGTGACTTATCTCATTAATCAACCATGAAAATTGTGCAATTTTGCATCTTTGCTCTTCATCAGGTAGATTGCTATTCATATTACTTATCTACAGTCTTTCAGGGCAACAGTGGGTAGGGTATTTGTGTATTTCTGGTGTATTTACACAAGGCTGCTCTCTGATGAAGCAGACTCTGGAGCTGGGTCTTTAAATGCGTGTGTTGATAGACTACTGCTCTGTAATTAAATAAGAAAATGCCCTTTTCATTCGGCAGAGGGGTTTGCTTACCTTGTATTGTGTCATTCAGGTACCTATTGAGGTGTTTAGCTGTGAATGTGCTGTGGTAACAACAGGCTGTTGAAAAAGCTGGTAGCAAAACAATAGCCTGAAATAAAATACTTTCTGGAGGCCTCTCAAGGGTGGTTAATAGACAATTCCTGAGCTTTTAGCTGTTAAAAGTCTGCTCAGAGCTCCAGCCAAGTTACAAAACATGTTTTGTCTGGCAGTTGTGTGGATCAGTGAGCCAAAGGGTTATGAACAGTTAAAAAAATCCTTTCTGACAGAGTTTGGGCCCTTGTTTTGAAAAACCTGTTGAGAGAGTATGAAGAAGGTAGGGTTTCTCCCAGATCTCCATCAAAGGAGTTTGAGTCACTTAGGTAAGTGGGGTTTGGGGATATATATTTGTTGTTTCAATCCCATACGCCTCTATTTATCTACTGGTAAGATTCATTAGTGTTTGGAAAAGGTGGCTTGGCTACTAATTTAGCATGGCCCTAACTTTTCAGGAGGGAGAAGAGTCGGGGTGCAGAGTCCTGGGAGAGGGCCAGGGAGCTGCAGGCACCCCAGGCTGGGACCAGGTCTGAGCAGGAGCAGGCAAGGACCCACTGATAAGCTTGGGATCTCAGAGGTGCTCTGGCAAGGGCTGGAGTGCAGCCCAAACGTGCAGACTCCAAACAATGACTCTGTGGCCACCTTTTCTATTTTTAATAAAATTCTGGTGCTCTGTGAATATATAAAAAGGAGTCCCTGGCCAATGTCGTCATTTGAAATGTCTAATTTTAGGTTGTAATTTATTAGAGCATTTTTCTGAAGATGAAACTGATTTATTTTTTTCAGGTGTCAATTGTTTATTTAGTACCTTAAAAGAGCAGATTCTTTCATAAAATAAAATGTCATTGCTGTGTACAGTTCTGGGACAGATGCTGAATGTTGTCGTGTTGTTCTCATTGGAAAGCAAACATAAATATAGTTACAGCAGTGTTAAATTCTGTGACTAACCTAACATACTCTGTTACATACTGTTTAAGATTTTATGCAGCCAAGCATGTCATCTTTCACTGAAAGAATGTTTACTACAATTTTATATTAGTAATCTGCAAGGGGTTGCTAAGTGTACATGACAAATGGTTTGCTTCTTGCAGTAATGTGAAGAAAATTGTAAGAAATTCTTCACAAAGTCTTCTGCTCCTTTAGTACCAAAGAAGTCCTGTGAAAATCAATCTGTGTAGCCTTCTTGTGTATTTTCTCCCTCCACTGTATACGTGAATGGGAAGGGAGATCGATGGAGACAACACCCAATCTGAAAAACCTGTTTATTTTTTTCCCTCTATTTAATTGCTGATGGCTTTAAAAATAAGAGAACTATCAGGTCTTATGTTTTCATGTTTTTCCCTTCCTATTTAACCAGCTGCATAACTGATCTATATTTTCCTTTGTATTAGATAGAGGCTTTTTACTCTCTACTTCAAGTAAACACAAGTCTTCTTCCATGGTGCTGTGAAGGTGACCACATAGATGACCTCTGCTTTTTAATTTGTTAGCAAAATAAACTTTGTGTGAGCATATTCAAGCATACGTTTGTTTAGAGATTATGGTTTACTTTTTTAAAAAGCAGCATGAACCTTTTAGAAAACTGTCTTAAGTATAAATGTAGTTGTCTTGGCTGATGCAATAGCTAAAGGGGAGATGAAAGAACTGTTTGGAAACCACCTGTGTATGTGTGGATAGCAGGAGTGTCAGATTTACAAACCACTTGACCAAAATGACATACTTTGTGTATGTTAGGGCATATGAACGAAGCATGCTACCAAGTTAATTTGCCCAAACTGGAAGCTGATTTGACAGTGAACTCATTTCTTTGCTTCAACGTTCTTAGGTTTGCTTTTTAATTCTGTGAATTAGCATCAATACACGTGGGAGGACATTTTCTTTGGATCCTGCATTAAATTATTCTGAAGAGGCCCTGACAGTGAGAGGAGTTGAATGTCTGTCTCCTCATCTATCCTCTTAATGGGCCTTGCACTGTGTATTTTTGCACCTATTTGAAGCAGTGATATTAGTTTTCCAATTACTGCTCGAGCTCTTTGACGGTGCCGATGAGCAGTTATGCAACATGTCTGAGTTGCTTCCTTTTTCCCAGGAGTAGCAAGGACTGACAGAACAAGCATTGACTTCTTTGTGCAAGTTAACTCGTAAACTGAAATTTGGAGCTCATGCTGTGGCTACTTGGAACAAGTCCCTGATTAATAAAGATGGGAGGTTACTGCTATTAAAGAAAGGATGGGTGCTAGCACAGTGTTAGGAGAGCTGGAGTTTGTTCTGGTTGTTCTGAAAAGTTGAGTACAAGTTCATGTAGCATTTTTGGTTTTTATTCATTGTAGGAAGCAGTGACATTTTATTTATTTAAGGTTAATCAGCTGAAATGGTGCTGATTGTTCTAGTGTAGGGGTTAAACAAATACATAAACCCTTGTGTGGGCTTGTTACTTTGCTACTTAAGTGCCCCAGTGATCCTGGCCTCCAGCGTTTGTTTTTCCTTCAGGGACGTCCGCCATGCCTGTGCTGCGCTTTCAACAGGGAGCAGCTTTGCCAGATTTATCAGCAGGTGCATCTCCAAATGACTTGTCTGTGTCTGGTAGGATGCTGGGGCTGAACTGCCAGCAAAGGGCTGCCAGGGCAGGGTCTGTATACCTGGATCACAGGATGACTCAAAAGCATGCAGCTGTGGTGCATCACTAGGTGCTTAATTACGTTGCCCTTCCTCTTGTGATATCCATCCAATAATGATATCCATCTCATGGCTGGTCCTTTCCGAAGAAAAGTTAAGCTAGGGTTCTCTCTTCTCTTCTCTTCTCTTCTCTTCTCTTCTCTTCTCTTCTCTTCTCTTCTCTTCTCTTCTCTTCTCTTCTCTTCTCTTCTCTTCTCTTCTCTTCTCTTCTCTTCTCTTCTCTTCTCTTCGCTTCGCTTCGCTTCGCTTCGCTTCGCTTCGCTTCTCTTCTCTTCGCTTCTCTTCTCNGGTTTGTCCTCTTGGGGAAAAGCAAAAGAGTGGTAATTAAAATCATGGAACTTGTCCATCTCTTGAGGAAGGCTCTCCTTCCAATACAAGGTGGCTAGCAAGCTCTGGCTGAGCCAGCTGTGCCCATTCTAGGAAGTTTCCATTTCTGTTTGCCACCTGCCCCTTTGGCAGAGATTACAGATCCCTGTCGGGCTTGGTGACATAGACATGGCAGTAGACACACCTATGTCAGGCGCTGGAGAACCAATTCGGCGTGTGTGCGCATGGTGGGAGCCCCTCGGCCGGCCCGAGCCACCCGAGCAGTTGGATGGCTTTGGAAGTGCCCTGCAGTGGGATGGAACTGGGGGGGAGTGGGCTCAGCCTCTCTGGGTTAGCCGTGTTACGCTACATTAGATGGGTTACGCAGCTGCATCCTGAGACTATGTTTTGTCACGTGCATGGAGGCTTTTCACTCCAAATTGATTTCCCTCACTTTCTTGCCTGCTTTGTGCAAGTGTGACCTAGAATGTGGAGTGCCAAGTCTGATGCAGTGCTCATTGCTTTGCAAGAAGTTTTATGTATTATTCCAGGGTATTAATTTAGTTCCCTTTTTTTTTTTTTAAATTAGGAGATTTTTCATCTTGGATTGAATGATTTAAATTTCCTGCTGCTTACCAATGATCTCGTGGGTGTAGTTGCATCTTGGAACAGTTTTACCAGTTTTATGGGTTGTGGAGATAGCATTGATTATAATTTTTAGTTAGTTTGTTTGGGTCTTTTAAGTCTTATCCTTTCCTTTATACTTTTCAGATGGCCTCATTTGTTTATAGGTTCAAAAGGTTTCTCTCTTCTCCAGGAATCAGCAAATTAAACACAAATTAGTACAGGGTTTTTTGCTTCTCTAAAACTGTTGATTACCTTGTATTTGTAGTCTCTCTGCATTAGTTTGTTAGAATGGACCAGAAAATACTTGAATCACTGCTCCATTATAAAAGCTGCACTAGCTGTATGTACACAGGAGTAAATGCACTGCAAGGGATGGTATTTCAAACTAATAATGTGGAATAGAATACAACACTGTCTCATTTAAAGTGTAGTTCTGCAGCCATCTATGCATTTGCTAATAAAAAGGGGGGGTTTATAGCATCAACAGAGTGCATTTAGAGAATCAAAACACGTTCCATGGTAAAAGTGACCTGGAAAGAAATATTTTCACACAGTTCTGTGTTACTGCTGTTTTTCATTCATTACACATACACACATCCCCAACTGAGATGTTTTTTGTCTTGTTTGTTGGTTTCAGAAGCTTCCTGGCTTTCACTAAGAATTATTTAGTGTCCCAGATCTGCCAATTATGAGCTTCTCAAGCTATGGGCACAGGAGCAGAGGGACAAACCTCCAGGCAGAAACATGGTGCAAATAGCATTGAAGCAGCTGCAGACAAAAGGGCAAGCTGTGCATTTGATAAGTAAGAATTCAGTGTACTAGAACTGCAACATAGGCATATGAAAGGTGACAAATTTAGCTCAGGGTAAACTTGCCTTTGGGAGAGAGCTGAGTCCCTAGTTAGCATCAGGTGTTCATGGCTTTTAAATCAGGACTGCTTGACTTGGCACAGATTAACCCTTTTGTGAACCGCTGTCCTTGATCTTGGCAACCCCCATGCATTTGAGTTTCTCTGGTCGTGTTATGTGATTGCGCTTGGGGTAGGGGGAAATCAGAACTTGGTAGAATATTAAAGGCACGTATGGTGCGTTTCTCCTGGATTTCCAAGCCTTTGGTGATCCAGGTAAAACCATGGATGCTGGATATCTGGGGATCACAGGCACTTTTAAGTTTACCTGAACTGAACAGCCCAAATCCAGCATGTCTTGCATGAGCTGCATGTCAGGAAGCGTGGCGTGTCTCAAGCATCTTGACTGAGCGTGAGCAGAGCTACTATCAGTAGCGCAGCCCAGGCTTTCCAGATGCATTCAACTTGCTGTGTGTAAGTGTAATCTCTCTTGTTTCTACATAGAACAAATCTTACAGAGCCATAGCTCAGGAGGTTGCTCAGCCCCAGCCTAATTTTTCTTCTTAACAGTTCTTCCCCAGAATGCTGGCATGTTGCTGGCAAGTAGCAACTTCAGACAGTATAAATAAAAATCACTGTCCTTAACAATGAAGATTTTTGTGTGATATTGTAGTCTTTGGACAGATTGTGCAGCCTGCTGGAAGCAGAAACATGGCAAAGACTAGAAATTGAGTGAAGAGGAAAAATTATTATGTTAATGCCTAAATTGAATTACCTTGCCATTTGTCACTTCTGTAGTGTTTTTACTTTGTGTTAAATCCTCTTTCTGGTTTGATTGCAGGGAAGTATCCATTTCATGTGCCCGTCCCCAGGAATGGTACCTTGTTACGAAAGCTGATACTTCTCCCTGTGTGGTTGTGTCTTGCATCCCATCTATATTTGGTGACATCACTTTTTTTTTAGCTGTTGCTGCACTGGCTCTGTACAGGGCTCCTTGAAGTCTGTGGTCTACAGGCTTTGAACCCCTTGGAAGGAGCATTATTGGGTACCAGTGTTTCCAGACAGCTGTGATTCCTTCATAATTTGTTTATAGTGACACGATTGTTACAGCCAGGGTCAGATCACATATTGAACCCTGAGGAGCCAGAGAAGCTTGTGTTTTTTTCTAGCTAATTTACCAGGCTCCAGAAACTTCATAGAACTGATGGATTTTTACCACGAGTGAGTCAATGATGTACTTTGAAAGCTGTTATGTATCTTCGTGTGGCTGCAGGAAAGTGAAACTGCCCCCTCTCCCCCACCCACTTTTGCATATTTGAAAGCAGAATTCTTCAGACTTTTTATTAGCAACCACAACAGATGCTTAGCTTCTGAAACTGCTCTGAGGCATCAGATTGAGAGGAGCTGAGGTTACAGACTCGATGCTGATATTATTGGCTGAAACACTGTGGTCTTTATCGTGCAAAGAGTGGGCATTGATATATTCTTTTAAAACAGTGGTATTTGGCATCTTTTCTTGAAAGGGTTATATTTACTTGCTTCTGTCACCTGCATTTTTAGATTAGGGCCTTAACTACATGTCTGTGTATGTTAACAACTTCTAGGGTAGGAGTGGCCTCATTAAAAATGTACTTCATGATCATGATGATGTGATTGTTTGAAGTAAAAAGCCAGATTTTTGTTTTTTTCATGTTGGGTAGTGAGCACTCTTGCTTTTTTAGCTGGAGCAAAGCTAAAAAAAAAAAGTGTCTCCTGGAGCTTCTCTACTCAGCCTGGAGTAGATGTCAATAGAGTGTCCCATTGTTTCCACCTCCCTTGACCTCTACATTAGGAGATATTTATACTTGGAGACAGAAAATCTCTTAAGTTCCTGTCTAATTTATGAACAAGGGGGAGGTAGTGGCCTTTTCAGAACTGGTGTGAGCTCTGCTATGCAACTGAATTTGAAAAGTCATTCCATCACAGACATGTTGATGTGGGTGCTTTCTGCTCCTTGTCTATATTTCTTGGTGCACTTGTGTGAGAAATGCTAGGATTTAGGGAAGGGAAAACATCTGTATCTAGCCTGCAAGAAAATGGGAAAATAATGATGTAGACAAATTGAGTGATTACAGGACCCTGATGCAGAAAACATGGAAGATAAAGCTGGGTTTTTTTTTCAGTGTTGCAGTTGTGGGTGGGAGGTTCTGAGTTTTGATGGCTGTGCTTTACTGACATCATTAATGTTCTCATCTGAATAATGAAATTACTTATCCAGTAATACAAGCATTTGTGTGTGGGCAGAGTTCAAATCTTCCATATATTTGATAGTCTGTTGGGTAAAATTTTGTGCAAACATGCTAACAAGACAGTGATCATTTATTTATGGCGTGTTTGGGAACTTAGCTGTGCAATTCAAAATCTTTACAGTGATTTCTTTAAAACTTCTAATTTTAGTTGTACAAAACTCCTGTGTTGATGTAAGTATCAATGCTCAAAAAAAGAAGAAAACATTTAGAACTTCAAGCAATGAAAGATCTTGAGAAGAGATGGTAAACAAGAAGTGGGTAGAAAAATTGTGATGACACACATTAATCAGCTATTTAGGCAGCACAATTGAATGACATTTTTCTTTCTGACTTCGTTGAGAATACCAATAAAATTGACTGAATCCAGGTGAGTTTATTGAAGTGATTGATGGTTGGTGTTTAACTCCAGTGATAGTTAATCAATGTTACTGTGAATTTAGGCTAAGGATGATAGTCACATTAGAAGAAAATTTAGCTAAATTGGTGTGTGTTTATTAATGCCATACTTTATAACTGGCATAAACTTCAAATTGCACTTGCGAACCTTGTTCTTACAAACTAAGTTTAGGTGGACTGTGGTGGTTTAAAACCTAGCTGGAAAATTAAACTCACTCAAGCTGCTCCGTTTCCCCTGTCCTTCTGAAAATGGCAGACCACTGGGAGGGATTATGAGTTGGAATAACAATTTACTGAAAATCGCAATAACCACAACAATATTAATAACAGAGTGAGAGGGTGTGTTGCACACAGAACGGTATTCACCCCTGAACACCCCCCAGGTAGCCCTTGTCATGGTCTCCAGCAAAGGCTCAGCCCCACTGCGGCTTTCCAGCGCGGCAGTGCCAACACAGTCCTGGTGTAGGGCAGCTCTCCGGTGTGGAGGTGGCAGCACAGTCCTGGTACAGGGCAGTGTGGTCCATACTCTCTTCCTCAGAGCCAGGCAAAAACCGCATGCTTCTGCTTTCTGGCACCAGTGTCTTCCTGCCAAAAACACAGCCCCAGCAATGATGTGCGTGCTGTGGAATTAAACAGTGCTAGAAACTCCCTCCCACTCTTTTTCTCTGCATGGAGGACACTGGCTAAAACATCACTTAGGAGATCTTGTACTACCTAAACTAAGTGTTAAAATCCCCTCTGAAGTTAATAGGTGACAAGAAAAGGCAACAGTAGCAACTGCAAATACAATTACCAATGTTTGGTTTTGGTTTTACCGTTAAAAAACCCCAACGCTAACAAAAAAACACATCCACCAACACAAAGAATCAAAGAAACCACAACTTTTTACAAAAAGGAAAAAAAACCGGCAATAGCATCTTTGAGGTGGTTTAACATGATTGTAGCATGGGTTTTGTCTCACATTGGCTTTGAAGCCCTGATGATAATGTGTTGGGGTTAAAGTCTCTTTGTAGTAGAGTACTAAAGGCCTTTGGGACTTTGTTTTATTTAGGTACTGTCTAGCTTAAGAAGATTAAAAAAAAAGACACAAATGTGTGTGTCAACACTGCATCGAGGGTCATAAAGGTAGAGCAATGACAAGATACAGCATGAAAAACATGTGTTATGTTGAATTTCGACTGGAGGCTTTCCTGTGCATCTCCAGGGGTAGGCAAGCAAATTGTTTTTCAGCCACGTTATTGAACAGGTAGAAATAATAGTCGTGGCGGTCCCATGCTTAAAGGCATTCTGTCTTCTTAAAGCTCTATCTGTATTAATTTTTCTCTCCGTTTTGGTCATCAGCTAGGCTCTGTTGATGGCAAGAGCAGAATGGTGCTTGGGAATATGGAAGCCTAGAAAAGGCATGCCATAACCTGCATCCATGCTGCAGTCAGGACACATACTGACTTGTCTTATTCAAGGGAGCTTTACATTTCCTTAAAACTGGCCTGATTACAATAGTGTGGAGTTGGGTCTAGCCTGAAGGACCTGCCTGTGGGGTGGGCAAGTTGTCAGGCAGCTGGCTCACCTGGAGCAGCATGTTCCTGTGCTCCTGATGCTGCTGGTATCTGGGCCATCTTGCTGCCAGGCTGACCTTCGTTTGTCATGGTCACACATGCTCACACATGCAGCTGCAGAAGAGGTTGCCTTTCGTTGTGCTGGACCCCACTGGGGGGTTCAGTGCTGGTGGCACTTGTGGCTTAGCCTGTGGGGGGAGTGGTCTCATCACAGTGTAAACTGTTGTGGAGCCAGGTGACTGCTCACCTTTCTTGTTTGTGGCCCTACACCAGCTTTTCCATGTTAGAAATTCCTTCAAAACCAAAACACCGATGTTTCAGTTAGCGTTTTTGAATCTATGTGCTGTCTACGCAGGATGATTCGTAGGGTGTGTAACAAGAGTGATCACTTGAGATTGGAGCATGGCCTGCAGGAAGCAGGGTCTGTCAGCTCCTGAGGTTGGGATTGTGCTGCCAGCTCCCAGGGGCTGCTCAGCCTGACCAGTGCAGCTGCTGCTCACACAGCTCCGTGAGCTCCCTGGGCCTTGTGTACCCCAGCAAAGAGCTCTGGAGAGCAGATTGGCTTGGGCAGCAGAAGAGCTTAAGCTGTTCCAGAGCGGACTGAGGAAAGGCTTGTCTGAAGGAAGTAAAGGCTTTGCTGCCTGGAGAATGAGGAGAGAGTTGCCTGCAAACCTACCATCTGAAAAGAGCAAAGGCCACCATTCTCAGGTTTACTTTCTTTTTGGCAGACTGTGCTATATCTCCATAGAGAAAATAGGGATAGTCCACAAATTGAAAAGCTTATAAATCATTACTCTAGATAAAATTATAAAGTCCAGGAGGATCTAGTTCACACTGCAATTCTGTAGCTTGCTTTGACAAGCAGTGAGTTATAAGTTCACAACTTAGAAGTAGTAAAGTAGAGAAGTAACCTTTTAAAAGCTCTCTTCCTATCCCTAAGACTCTTGTGTTCTGAAATGAGCAATGGTTAAGTAGCAACAAGCACGTGGATCAGTGCTTGTAAAAGCAAAATTCACACACAAAACTGTTTTGAGAAAGAGTTTGACTTAGAAGACTTTTGCATCAGAATCTTGTGAAGTCTTTCTGGGGAAGCAAGCTGATTTTTTCCCAATTTTTCAGAGGCATCAGTAGTATAAAAATTACTGAAATCTTTTGTATATCAAAGAGTAACTTGATACCGAGTGTTGGATCCCAAGTGGCAGCAGTTGTTATACTTAACTCCTAAGTTTGAAGAGCAAAATCATTTATGGGTTTTTGCATTCAGTGAATTGTAATTTCCTTTTTGAGCATGATTTCTGACTTTTAAATTTTTTCTTTTTATTTTTTCTTTGTTGTTTGTTTGTTTGTTTTTCATTTGGCTGTTAGAAATTGACAATGTTCTCAGATAAATGGGGATGTTTTGTTATGACATGCGTTTTTCCAGGTTACTATATTGTACAAGAAGCTGCATAAGTAACACATAGGCAATATTAGTGTGATACACTCAAGAATCTTCGCAAAACCAGAAATTATGAAAATGGCTTTTTTATTGAATAGGAGTGTATTCATTTTTAATAATTAACAGCATTAGATAATTGACATCATTAGACTTTTAAAAATCAGCGGAAAGAAAAATAGCCCTCCATCAATGATTACTTAGTGGTTTTTGCCCAGCTCATGCAGCCTGTACTTCTTAGGTAGACAAGATAGTGTGCATTTGGAGAGTGGGGGAGACTGCCAAGTGTTTTTTTGCAGCATGTTGGAGGCAAAATTGCTTTTCTGGAATGTGGCAATTCCCGAATTTCTGTCCAAGAGGAAGCCAGATGCAATCAGCCGTGTCACTGCCTGAAGCTGGCCTGGTTGCTGGGTTTCCTGCCTGTTAGATACAGAATGGGAGCAGGGAGGGGACTTAATCTGGTGCACAATTTCCTAAGAAAGAAATTCCTCCAGTGTCATGCACCTGCATGACAAGAAAGTGAGAACACTTGTTCACACCTCAATTATTTAGCTGCCCAGGCTGTAAGAGTAAAGTGCATGACAGAGAACCTGTTGTGAGTTTTCTTCAGGATATGGTAGCTACTCATCAGCTGTGTGGGTGAGTGGGTGGTTGGGCCTGGGTAAGCCATCAGGGGATGCCCCAGCCACCTTCAGCTCCCACCACTTAAATAATAAAGTATATGGGAAAGCTCCTGACTGAAAGAGGCCTCCCTTTCACTGCCTGTTTCATGCAAGGATAGCAGTGGGCAAGGGGAAGTCTCTTTCAGCCCTGCTTTCTTGAGCGGGGACAGGGGAGTAGTTTGCTCCCTTTTTGCCATTTCTGGAAGGTATTTTAAACTCTGAGGGAAAAGATTTCTTTAGCAGAGGAGAAATGTGATACATTAGAAATAAAATAGCTGTAAAAAGATCATATGAAATGTAAAACAATATAACCAAATATCTGAGTTTGGGGGCTGTGAGTATAGTGGTGGCTTTTAAGGATTTTAAATGGCCAAGTAGCTGGTTTCAGCACTCAAGCACCGTCCCTCTCTTGAAAGATTGATGATCTTAAGATATCAAAGTATATAAAGATTGGATCTTGCAGTGTAGCTCAGGTGATTAGGGATGAAGTGGCTGTCACTGTCTTGTTAGTTCCAGCAGGTACTTCGTATTTTACAGATGATAGAGATGGAAGAGGGGTACTGTGGGGAAGCAAGAGGAAGAAGAGGATATCAAGAGTGCACCTGAGGACAGCAATGAGGCTCCTGTAGTAATGTAGAGGAGAAGATCTTGCATCCCCTCTGGACCTAGTGGGGAAGAGGGTTTTGTCTTGCACCCACAGCAATGTTTTTTTTTGGGAAAGAACTGCCTTGGCTTGGGGGTTTTTATGATGCTCCGCCCATTGGTTTGTGTTTATGTTTCAATTTGTGTATGCCGTGGAGAGCACACAAAAGACTTAATTCTACAGATTGATTAAGCTGGTATCTTTCTCTGGCCCTTAGCTCTTGTGGCTATCCAAGGTCAATTTTTTTGAAACTGTGGTTTATGGCAGTGGCTGTTGAGGAAAACTATTCTACTGTGCTTATTTAATTTATTTGAATATTAAGTGTAGCTAAGTGCATTGCACTTTGGTAATTGAATCTTTATTTAATTGTTGTTAGCTAAAAGCAAATAGGAATGTCTATAGAAGGGTTTCTCATAAAATGCTTGCATTGTGCATTTCCTCTGAACCTGAAGTTTTTATTTTGTTTCCTGGTCTTTAAAGTTCCTCATTATGGTTGCTGTGACACACTTAGAAGGAGAGCAATCCCATCACTAAGGATCACTGCAAAATGTTTAATCTGGCATTTCTAAGTGATGAAATTAAAGAAGATAAGAATAAAAGCACTGGAATAGCAAAATCTATTTCCAGCTCCTTCTGCATAGAAACAGCGTCATTTGCAGCACACGGAAATGTTTCCAGTTTTAACTACTGTGCGTAAACACAGAAAGAAGCTGTGTAGGGAGAGGGAAGGTGTATGGAAGTGCCTTATTATTAACAGCACATACAAGTAATGGGAGGGTTTTTCTAAAGGGTGCCTGTATGGTCTTTTTGTGATGGAGAGAAGTAGTACAAGAGTGTAAAAAATTGTTGCACAGAAAATGCTGGAGCCCAGGGTGTTTTGAATTACAAGTCCATAGAGCGTTTTCAACCCACTTTTTAACCAAGTATTGGGGGTCTAGAACATTGTAGAAGGTGAGTACTAGGGGAAGGTGTCCTGCTGAGGCACATTGTAACCTGAATTTCAGCACTGAATCTATGCAATGGCTATATACTGGTAAGAGAAAAAGTAGGGGGAAAAAGAGTGAAATAAAGTTATATTAACACTAATGTGCTAGTGACCTATTTTTGGGTAATGTAGGTACAGAGAATGAAAGCCCCCTTTGGGGTGTTACCCCTCCTAGATGAGTTACAAGTGAAGGTATGTGGTTGAGCCTGCTCCCCTCCTCTACCTCAGCTGGGATCAGTCCTGACTGTGTCCAGTGTCATGGAGAGGACTTTGAATTGTCGTGCTTCAGTGACAGGGCTTGGCAGCTGGAGTGTCCATGGGTCCTGTTGCTGCCACAGGTGATGTCTGCTCAAAGGTGAGCATGTCTCAGTTTCTTCTGAAATCCCACCTTTACTAAAATAGCTGGATGGTTTGCTTGTTGCAGACAGGGTTATAGCAAGTGTTCGTGTTTCTTTGTTCTTCACAGGTGTTAAAAGAAGCACAATTTGGTTCACGTGTCTTTTAGAAATGGTTCACAGGGCTAGCACACTGCCTGTAGGTGGTAGTGGTAGTGTTGCTAGAGCTGTTGGAACAAATTTAGTTATGTCTGGAAATTTTGCCTTAAATTTGCTGATATCCCTCCAAGTCATGTTGTTTCTTCTCAAACATCAGAATTAGGACCCTTTTACACCAAGATTCTCTTTCAAGCTTTACCATTTCATCTTGCCTTTTCATTTTAGGCAAATCTTTGGGTGTCCGTGCCTCAGTTGCTATTCTAAAACAAGGATACTTTTTTCATACCTGTTTTCTAGGCAGGATTTGTTCATTGCTGCCTCTGAAGTAGAAATTGTGCTGCAGCTTTCCAGGAGCTAAATAAACATTTCTGTTAATGGGTCCTCTGACTCGGACTGAAAGGGAGATGTGTGTGAAGCACTCCGTTGTGCCATCTTGTGGTGTCCCCTGTCTTGTTCCCTATAGTAAT
>VYZR01029898.1:3353-22437 GCA_013400675.1 Oxylabes madagascariensis
TTTAACTCAACTATCCTGATTGTTCATCTTGGCTATTCTTCAGCAAGTTCAAATTTTCCTTAATTATGAAATCAGTGATGGGCAGGTGATTGTTACAGTAAGTAGTTTCAGATGTATTTAAAGATATTCCAGATGTTGAATGAAAATTGCACATTGCTGAGCTTCACTAAGTTACATCTAGACTTCACTGTGTAAATATTAGAAGCAGAATTTTATTCAATAAAACATATTATGCTCATGTTGTCTTAGTTTTGCTGTTGTTTTGGAAAAACCCAAAGAAGTTATTTGAATGTGACTCTGTTTTCAACACAATAAACCTTAGACAGCCAGACCGACTTGTGTCTGGAGACCTGCTTTAACTGGTGGCATCAGTGTCTTACTTGAGTGGCTTAATGCAAAATAGTCCCTAATATTGATTTCCCTTTCTTCAAGGGGAAGTCCATTTTTCTTGAGAAGGGAGGAGAGCTTTTTTGCTTTGTTGCTGTCAGTGAGAGCCTTAATTGGTACATCTTTGCTGCAATATCCTTCCTTCTAGAATTGGAATGTGTCTGCCACTAAGCAGTTGTGCAAAAAGCAATTCCTCTTCTTTTTGCCTGCTTTGCTTTCCATACAGATCAGTCTCATGCTGCATTGCTTCTTACCAAATGGGGGAAGGAGTGGGGGGGGGTGAGGAGATGGATGCCAGTAGCCAGATAGTTACATTTCTGTGATTATTCAGGGGCTCTTTCTGAGAGAAAGAAGAAAACCTTTGTACACAAACCTGATCAGGACAGTCCTCAAGGTGACAGCTGAAACACGCCAGGGAGGAACCTGAGGAGGATAACTTCACAGTCAATATCAGTGGGTCTGTGGAAAGTGCTAAATTGTTACCTTTTCAGGTCCTACCGTTTTGTGTAAGATGCTGTGTTCATAGTTTCTGCATTCCCTAAAGAATCCCACAACTGATAATGAAGCTAGTTCTTAATGTATCCAGTCAAAATGAGATTGTTGTCAAATCTTGTATGTCTCCTGTAAATGCCATGTATAGAACTTGTTTATTGTCTGAAATAAGATAGATGCGTTACATACTTTATATTTTTTTGCGCTGGATGGAAGCTATTTTGGTCATATGAAGAAAAATGGTTTTGAAAATTATTTCTGTCTTTGTAGAACATCAATAGACACTCTAGTAACTGTCTCCTAAAAATGCATTGTTACTGTATTTCAAAGCATATAAAATAGATGCAATTATAGTACTGCCTTAGTAAAATGTACTTTGGTAATTAATAGCCTTAATAAAATATGCTTTGTATTTACAGTTTTCACAGAAAAAAAATTCTAATTTCGTGCAAAACTTAAGTTCAAGTTGCCTCTGTTGAAATATGGAATAATACATTTCTTAATAAACATGTGGAAAATATTTGCTCTTAATGTGGACTGCTGCAATCTGGTTGAGGGGCAGGTTTTGTGTTTTCGGTGACTGGTGTTGTGTCCGTTTTAAAGGTATAAAAAATTGTTCCTTTCTCCTCTCTTTTGGGTAATAGAATATTTTTCCCTGGCAAAGATGGATTAATGTTCTAAAATAGGTGCTGCTCCCAAAAGCCTGCCTAGATGGCAGTATTCACTCACATGACCTGTGCTCAAGGATGGAGGCTGTTAAAGTGCGTGTTACGGAAAAATGACTTACAGTGCTAAACTGGATGGGAAGGTGTATGTTGGTACATACAAATAACTGTTTCTTATTAAGTTTCTTAATAATAAAATCCAAAGGCAAGTCATATTTTCTGGTTTTTAACCACTTAGGTCTCTTAATTGGATATTCTCAGATTTAACCTGGGCAATGATTGTTTCACTCTAAGTAACTCCTAAAGGAAAAATCGTGTCACTACTCTTTTCTGACAATCCAGAAAATTAGTAATCTATCTAGTCATGCTCATTTAACACTGATTGCTGGAAATACTTACGGTACAAAGTTTATTTCTGGGTCTTGAGATATTCACCGAAAGGGTTGTCAAGTATTGGAACAGCCCCAGGGAAATAGGGGAGTCACCATCCCTGGAGGTTAAAAGATGTGTAGCTTTAACATTAGGAATATGGTTTAGTGGTGGATTTGGTGTGCCAGGTTAATGGTTAAACTGGAATGATCTTAGAGGTCTTTTCCAGCCTAAATTATTCTGTGATTCTATGAAAGACCTACATAGCCTTCATGGCACCCCAAATTTATTAACTGCAGATGAAGGACTTGTATCCTGTTCTGTCATCTAGCTCAGTTAAGACTACAGAGCTGTAACAACCTCTCCATAATAAACAGTGCACTTGATTATATAAAAATTGGATTTAAACCATTAGAGGTATTCTTTCTCGTGGAAGTGCATGTGTTTATAAGAGGATTAGCCAGTAGTACATTCTCACTGCAGTAGCCAAGAGCCTTGACACAATGACCTTCTGCTCCTATGGTCTGATAATCAATTCTGAGCCTATTAATCTTTCCAGACAGCTTTCTTGCTCCCATAGCTAAAACCTGGTGTTCCCGGTGCACTGGTGTACTGCAGAAGCTCTGTTCTAGCCACATAACTTCAGAGGCAGCAACTGAAAGGAATCCATTCAGCAAGCTGGCAGAGATTGTTATCACAGCAGCTCATGGGGTTCAGTGAGCATTATATGTTCATAACAAAATAAGCTGACACAGTCTGTAAGCTCTGCCAGATTTCAGCAGACCCGAAATAAGGATGCAATTCTTTTGTAGCTCTTTTTCAGCTTAGCTGCTCTGCAAGATACACGTTGATTAGATATGGGAGAGCTACAGCTGACTTCAGTATAAATGAGATTTTTAGAACTTGGTTCAGTTGCTTATGCTTTGGCATCAAATACTATTTGAGACACCCTGGGGTATCCTGCATGGTCTCCATGGCTCCAGCTGCTGCTTCCATAGGTCCTGTGTGGTATCTGCCAACCCCATGTGTATCTTGGGTGCCTCAGGGCATCTCAAATAGCGTAGATGCTGGCGTTCAGGCACCTAAATGGAGCCCTTTGTTTTCTGGAGCTTTGGATAGCTGATGTCTGACTAATTTTCTGTGAGCCTGCCTAAAATCCCAGCACTGAGATTGGCACATTCCTTGATTTTCCAAATAAATTGCTCAAATCCTCAGTATGTACATAAGATGGGATACATAATGTTGTGTGTGAAAGTATCATTTCCTAGGTGATGGGCTGATGCTGCACTAGACTGTTAATTCCTCAAGGAGAATAATTTAGAGCAAAACCCCAACCTTGGAACTGTTAGCTGGCTGGAGTTGGTTGCCATAAATCACAAGGTTTCTGATGATTATCTGAAGGTAACATGTGGGTAGGACCTGGTTTAATTTCAGGAAAGCCTGTGTGGGATTCAGCTCAGGATTAAGCCACCCAAATGTGTCCAGATCTAGTTGAGCTGGTAATCTTGACTCACTCTGCAGGCTGAACTGTCTCCACTGACTGGTTGTCTCTGCATAGTACCACATGAGGTGCTATAAGGTGTCCTGCCTGGCCCTCAGCTGCTTGTCTGAAAAGGTTCAGGTCTCCCATCAGTCCTTGGTCACACCTGCTACTCAGGGTAATCTTTCACCATGCTCCAAGTCATCTGGGGCATCATTGTTAAATGTGCGGGCAGCAGGATCTAATTCCTCGGTGGCTGTGGCTGCCATGGAATCACAGCCCAAAGGCAGACATTAGATTCTTAACTTCAGATGAAATTACTCATTCCATGCTTTTGGCAGAAGGGATAGAGTGGAGAGGAAGCACATGAAGTGTTATGTGGATGCTGGGGCCATGCACTAAGTGGTGGAAGAAGCTGGGAGAGGATGGTCTGTCTCTCAGTCCAGCTGCTGCAAACAGCATTGGCCTAATCCATACTTTAGATCATGTTAGTCATCTCCAGCCCCCTAATAGAAAGAACTAAACCTCGTGATGAACAATACCAACTAATTTGATCAGTTGCCGATTTCCATATTTCAAGGGCAACACTGAAGCAGCCCCAGCCTTGGTTTTATGTTACTTGCTTTGAAATTGCTTTATGGTCTTTGGTGATGTTTTTAAACCCTATTTTTCTTTGCCAAAATAATTCTGCTACTCTAAGAGCAGAAACTAGTGTCTGGTCTTGCTCACGTAGGTCTGTGGCTAACTGTTCTACAACTGACAGTAATGTGCCACCAGTGTCTCATAAGACGTCCCTGTTGATTCCTGTGTGTAATTAATTACTTTTATATGGTAATTAAATAATTTCTGTTTACTTGCACTCTGCTTGCAGCTGAGTACTTGCTGAAAAGAGAAATTGCCTGAATTGCCTGTGGTTGCTCTCTTGCAGCGTTGGTGAGCTCTGCGCTGCCAGAGCCACTGCTAGTTCCAGGCTTGAGCAGTCTCTGGGAGTTCTGAGGAAAGTGACCCGGGCTGCGGGCAGGGCTCCGCGGGTAACAAAGCTGATGCAGCCCCTTCCCCTCTGCTGCCCTGCCAGTTTCAGCTGTGCTGAGGGCCTCGAGGCAGCCCCTGCCAAGGGTCCGGCTGGCAAAGGACGCTGTGGGTGTGCGGAGTTGTGCCGGGATCACAGGTACCTTTGGTTTGGCTGGGGCAGGGGCAGGAGAGGCTGCTGAACCCCGCCCCTGTGAGAGCTGTGACAGCGGCACCGCTCGTGTCTGAGCTGGGGGATGGGCTCTGGCACGTCTGGAGCAGCACATCCAGGCAGGTCTCAGTGGCTGCTGCACAATTAGAGATTGTTTTTCAGCGATGACCTGGGTCTGACAGGCACTGTGTGACTCCAAGCCTGCCTGCATTTGTAGTGCACAGTGTTCCACATGCAGGCTCAGCTGTCTCACACTTTATTTGCTAGCCTAGGGGTTTGCAGGAAGGGGCAAGCCTAGTTACGTTTAAATTTTTGGATGGTTTGTGCATGAGATGCAGCGAAGGTGCCTCCAGCAGGGCCCTCGGCTGTAACATAGTGCTGTATGCTTTTCTCTATCATCCAGCCTGCTGCAGGATAGTGTCACAAGTCAAAGCAGATGATGATTGAGATGTGTGTGTCACATAATAAAGTGTTTTGGGGTAATTGTTTATCCCATAAAACCCAGAAAGATCATGTCTACTGTGATGATAATGTTCTAATGCCTACTGGCTTGGCCTCAGGAATTTTCAAAGATGCCTCTCAAGAGAGTGGTGAGGCAGTGGAGAAACAAAGTGCAGCCTTGTTCAAGTGCAGCTCTGATGGTTTCGTGGCATCTCTTGTTGTAACCTACTGGTCCTGTGGTTTGTTCACAAAACAGAATTTAGCTTGGGAAGGAAAGTGTGAGCAGGTTGGCATTCAAATATTAATACATGGAGAACAAAAAGGACTAAGGACAAGCTTAGCGTAATCATAACTTCGTCCTCTCAAATGCACACATCTCTTCAGTAAAGTTTCGCCCCTCCCTTTTTGCCAACAACCTAGTTACTCCTTGAACTACAACACTTCTAAATTTTTGAAGTCATTTTTGTCACACTTTATTGTATTACAACTAAACTATTGCTCCTCATTTGGTGTGTTAGAGTTGAGTTAGAGGCCACTGAAGCAAGTGGATGTTGAACAGCTTTGCCAAGCAGGGCTGGTCTGAAGCTGGGCTGGGGGAAGTCATGAAGTGAGTACCACAGGAGTTGCAGCTGCTGCTGCTGGGTGGTGAAGAGTGAGAGGGAGAAGAAGTGTGAGGTGGGCATTAGTGTTTTATTGCAGGGTCATAGCACAGTGACTCCAGCCTCCCCAGGCTTCCCACTCCACTGCCAATCCCAGCCCCAGTACCTTGGTGGACACGACAGACTGTGCATCTCTCCCTACTTGTGGTGCATGCAGCCAACATGTCCCATCCCTCAGCATTTGTTCTTGTTCTTTCTCACCCAGGTAGAGGCAGTTTTGGTGACTTACAGCAATTCGTTGCTCAGCCTGTGAAACACCCACTCAGGCAGTGATCTGGGTGTTGTCATATGCACAGCTTGAGCCTTTGGGAGATGACACTTTATCTAATTAGCTTTCGACGAAGAACTGTGATTCATCTTGTGTTACAAGCAGTGAAATCACTGAGCATTTTGCTGTCAGCATTGCTAACTGAGCCTTCGGCTTCCATAGTACTGTGGTTTAAGGGAGGCCTCATGCAAATTTGTCAGGGTTTCTGTCATTGCTGCACCAGCTCACTCTCCTCAGCTTCATCTGCTTCTGCTCTCACAAAGCTTTTTTGTGGCAGCACAGCAACTGCCTGCATTCACACTGATGGTTTGGGAAGGAGGATGTTCAAGTTATTAATACAGTTAAAATTATCTCGGCAGAGCATTGCTGAAAAAGCAAACTGATGTTTACGGTGTCTGTGGACACACTGAAATCAGTGACGCTGCTCTTGAATGAATCTGACTCCATGAGATTGAAATTTAAGGTATCTTTCCCAATGAATTTGATTAATTTATTTTTAAGGACAAGCAATCCTTCAGTTACAGTCATTTCCTTCCACTGTCCTAGTAACATGTCTATATCTGTAGATGAAATCTTAAGGTTCTTCAACTAAGTATTAAATATGGGGCTATCTTTTAAGTAGGTTCTTTGGATTTATTTGCTTGTTTTTCATCCAGGGGAAATAGTTAAATTTAAGTGAGATTTGTTCTTTTATTATTTATGAAGCTCTTTAATGCTTTCATTAATTCTGATGCTGTGCTGAAAAAATCTGCTAGGTACGTGTTGCTGCAGTCCCATGCAATGAGGTGAGTTATGTCTGTGAACACTCCCCCTTCACTGCCAGGGAATATAAAGACCTGGTGCTCTATCTGAGTGTCCTGGTTTTGGCTGGGATGGAGTTAATTTTCTTCACATAGTAGCTGGTACAATGCTGTGTTTTGAATTGAGTACAAAAATAATGTTATTAACATCCTGATGCTTTGGGTTTTGCTTAGTAGTGCTTACTTTAATTCAAGGATTTTCCAGTTTGTCATGCTCTGCCAGTGAGGAGACAAATGAGAAGCTGGTAGGGATCAGGGCCAGGACGGCTGACCCAAACTAGCCAAAGGGATACTCCATACCATAGAATGCCATGCCCGGTATATAAACTGGGGGCAGTTGGCCAGGAGGATTGCTGCTTGGGGATGGACTGGTCATCATTCAGCAGCTGGTAACAAAGTGTGTTGTGCCTCTTGTTTCTCTTGGGTTTTATCTCTTTCTCTCCTTTCCAGTACTTTTTTTTTTTTTTTTTTTTTTTTTTCAGTTATTAAGCTCTTCTTACCTCAACCTACAAGCTTTCCTTTTTTCTTCCCTAATCTCCTCCCCACTGGGGAGGTGAAGAGGAGGAGTGAGTGGCTGTGTGGCTCTTAGTTGCTGGCTGGATTTAAACCACAACACTGAGAAATAAAGCCATGACTACACTGTCCTGTGTCCTGTACACCTGGAGAAAACAGCTTGCTGCCTCATCACCAGGCCCTGGCCTGACCAGCCAGTGCAGCCACAGGGCTTGTGCAGGACTGACCACCCCTCAGGACAATCCTGCAGCTCAGGGAGGGTGCTGAGGGCTGTGTACTGACAGGAACACCAGATCAGAAATATTTCCACGTGTCTTTGCATTGAATAAGTGAATAAGTGGTTCAGGTCTGGATCACCATCACCAGCTAAATCTTGTGCTCCCTGAGGCTGAACAAAATTTCAGTCTCTTTGTTGACATGCTGTGCATCCTTACAGGCCTGCGGCTGTTAGCTCACACTCTGCACAATCCTGCATGCCAAGCCCGTCAGGCAAGAATATTCCAGGCTCTTATTTGCACATAAACCCTCTTTTATTTCCAGGGCCACTGAACTGTGTGGGTGGCAACCCTTTCAGCTTCCCCAGCCGGTTGTTTCCTCTGCCCACACTGGAAACGATTTAGATGTCCCTCTGCCTTGAGATGGATGCTCCTTACCTTGTAATTTGTGAGCTCCACCATGATGAGAGTGCAGCACAGAGCTCCCGAGGCAGTGTCCCAAAGCAGGGCTCAGCCACAGAGACTAAGAGTGAGCTTACTTGGGCCGGTCTGGGGCTATTTAAATGTTCCTGATGGGTTTGATCAAAAATTATTTGCAATGAAAACCAGTGGGGTTGGCATAATCCACCTGGTGTACAAGTGCATGAATTTTAGGCTTGGGGGAGCAATGACTGCTGTCTGTGCATGTATGTGTTACACATGCACTTTGGTGAAGAGCATACTCAAGTATGAGTATCTTGGAGGAAAAAAAAATCACTGTTCATGAGTTTTTAAGAGGCTGCATATAGTGTGGCACTAGAGCTGTGTTCCATTATTTGAAATGAGATGTTCAGAAACATCTCAGTTAAGAAATAAGAAAGTGACAAAATGTGGTGAAGACTATAAATTGTAAACTACAAAGTAAGCCCACATCTTGCAACAAAAGCTGCTTTATTCAGACAAGGAAGTGCACTTAGGCATAGCTTTAAATAGCATGCATCAGAAAAACTCTCAAATTCTATATAATTTCACGTAATTAAATGTAGGTATTTCATCCTACTACAATTTACTGCCTTGCCCCTGTGCCTACAATGTTGATATTCATCATAGAATCGAGCAGTTTATTTCAGTGAGAGCTAACCCACACTTGCAGAGCCCAGATTATAATTATCCTACTGCGAAGTGCCAGTCACGGTTCCTCTGTTGCCTGTCTGAGAGCTGCTGGAGCCAGCCCCAGGAAGGGAGGCATTCACACAATGCAGCGGCTGCAGGTGGATCCCTGAGCACACTGTGGCTCACTCCATCCTCATGTCTTCCTTCTGGACTCCTGTCTGCAAGACTCCTCTGTTTTCCTTCTTGTTTTGCTCCTCTTAGTCCTAGGGTAAAAGCAGCTCTGCCTTCTGGCTGCTGAGATCTGGGGATGTCTGGAGAAAAACATTGTTTCAGGCAATATAAACAGTAGGAGAAAGTCCTGGAAACCTTTTTGTCCTGTTATCTTCAAACCACTGAGAGCCCAGTGATGATGGCTGTGAGGTGGACATACGGACCATGGGACCAGATCTGGTTTCTCCTAGACCTGAAAACTGTTGGAATTTGATGCAGGACCTCACAAGGCTGTGATGTTAAGCATGAATCATAGAGAATAGTTTGGGTTGGAAGGGACCTTTAAACATGATTAGTCCAACCCTCCTGCCATGGGCAGGCACACCTTCAACTAGGTCAGGTTGTTTTGGGCCCCATCCAGCCTGGCCTTGAATACTTCCAGGACTGGAGCATCTACCACCTCTCTGGCAACCTGTTCCATTGCTTCACCATACTCAGTGCAGAGAATTTCTTCCTAATATCTAATCTAAATTTGCCCTCTTTTAGTTTGAAGCAATTCCCCTTTGTTCTACCACTACGTGCCCTTGTAAAAAGTTACTCTCCAGCTTTCTTGTTGCCTGCTTTAGGTCATAGAAGGCTGCCATGAGGTCTTCCCAGACTCTTATCTTCAGGCTAAGCAACTCCAACTCCTTTCAGCCTGTGTTCATAGATGTGCTCCAGCCCTTTCATCATCTTTGTAGCCCTTCTCTGGACTCACTCCAAAGGGTCCATGTGTTTCCTGTGCTGGGAACCACAGATGTGGATACAGTGCTTCAGGTGGGGTCTCAAAAGGGCAGAGCAGAGGGGCAGAATCACCTCCCTCAACCTGCTGGTCACGCTGCTTTGAATGCAGCCCAGGATACAGCTGGCCTTTTGGGTTGCAAGCCCACATAGAAATAAATAGGCCAATAAAAATGACACGAGAGTGCAGGGGCTCCACCTCTGTCACACACCTAGGAAGAGCTTCCAGGCCATGAAAGGATGCAAACCTCCACAAAGGTGGTGGTGGTGTTCTCAGGGATTTGAAAGGCTGTGACCAGAGTGCTGTCAGCCTGCCCAGAGTGTTGCTGTCACACTAGGAATGTCTTGCATGAGCAGTGACACAGATGTGCCTGTGCCTGCAGCATCTCTTGTTTGAGTGGCTAACAGGTAGGGCCTTGCACTGGGCAGGCAGGCAACCCCATGCCACAGTGCCAGGAGCAGGAGCAGCTCTGCTCTGCCACAGAGCTGGGAACAAAAAGCTATTGTGCAGTCCAAACTGCAGCCCCTGGATTATGTGCTGTTATGGGTGAAATTCCACTGGAATATTGTGACACATGCAGTGAGTAGGATGAGATCCTCACCTACTCTCTCAGCCAGCAGTCCTCTCAGGGGAAAGCACCGGAACACCAGGGAACAGCTGAGGAGCTTCTCCTTCAGCACTGTCAGCATCATCACCTTAAAAATTACCTCATCACTTGCATTTCTAGTTGAAGTTTACCCCAGTATTGTCAGTAAACATTGTATACTGCTATATGCCTATAATGTGTATACTTAGCCTAGTATATGCCATTAGACTGACTGTATTTTTTGCTGTGATGGAATCTGCATGTATTACCAAGGTTCAGCTTTATTCCTTTTCTTCCCTTATCCTTGCCTATTGTTGTTTTCCTTGTCTTCATTGTTGAAAGGGAAAAAATGACCAAGAGGCATCTCTGGTGTTTCATGTGGACAACATCTAAAACTGGCCAGCAATGTACTAAATCAGTTTTCTAAAGTGGATTAGATGAACAGATCTCTGATTAAAAGAAGGAAAATTGCTTAATTTCTGTTGAATATGCCTGAACACAACCCCCCTGCCCCCCACTTTTTTCCTCATCTTTTTTTTCTTTTCTAAATGTTTTTTTCTCTTCCTTTTGTGTGGGGAAAAAAAAAAAAAACAACCCAAAAAAAACCACCAACAAACCAACCAACAAAAAACACCTGAGTGAAAAGTGCTGATTTTCTGCTAGTGTGCTATATGCCAGAAATTCACACAGGTAAGTATATTGAAAAAGAGGGATTATGCTTTAGTTTGTTTGTTGAGATCTGTTTGTTAGCTCCAGAGACTTAAGGCAGGTCTTGTAGCAACGATAGCTAAAAATACTTCCAGGAAGATGTAAGATTTCTGAATTGACACAATTTCCCTTCTTTTAATCAGAGATCTGTTCATCTAATCCACTTTAGAAAACTGATTTAGTACATTGCTGGCCAGTTTTAGATGTTGTCCACATGAAACACCAGAGATGCCTCTTGGTCATTTTTTCCCTTTCAACAATGAAGACAAGGAAAACAACAATAGGCAAGGATAAGGGAAGAAAAGGAATAAAGCTGAACCTTGGTAATACATGCAGATTCCATCACAGCAAAAAATACAGTCAGTCTAATGGCATATACTAGGCTAAGTATACACATTATAGGCATATAGCAGTATACAATGTTTACTGACAATACTGGGGTAAACTTCAACTAGAAATGCAAGTGATGAGGTAATTTTTAAGGTGATGATGCTGACAGTGCTGAAGGAGAAGCTCCTCAGCTGTTCCCTGGTGTTCCGGTGCTTTCCCCTGAGAGGACTGCTGGCTGAGAGAGTAGGTGAGGATCTCATCCTACTCACTGCATGTGTCACAATATTCCAGTGGAATTTCACCCATAACAGCACATAATCCAGGGGCTGCAGTTTGGACTGCACAATAGCTTTTTGTTCCCAGCTCTGTGGCAGAGCAGAGCTGCTCCTGCTCCTGGCACTGTGGCATGGGGTTGCCTGCCTGCCCAGTGCAAGGCCCTACCTGTTAGCCACTCAAACAAGAGATGCTGCAGGCACAGGCACATCTGTGTCACTGCTCATGCAAGACATTCCTAGTGTGACAGCAACACTCTGGGCAGGCTGACAGCACTCTGGTCACAGCCTTTCAAATCCCTGAGAACACCACCACCACCTTTGTGGAGGTTTGCATCCTTTCATGGCCTGGAAGCTCTTCCTAGGTGTGTGACAGAGGTGGAGCCCCTGCACTCTCGTGTCATTTTTATTGGCCTATTTATTTCTATGTGGGCTTGCAACCCAAAAGGCCAGCTGTATCCTGGGCTGCATTCAAAGCAGCGTGACCAGCAGGTTGAGGGAGGTGATTCTGCCCCTCTGCTCTGCCCTTTTGAGACCCCACCTGAAGCACTGTATCCACATCTGTGGTTCCCAGCACAGGAAACACATGGACCCTTTGGAGTGAGTCCAGAGAAGGGCTACAAAGATGATGAAAGGGCTGGAGCACATCTATGAACACAGGCTGAAAGGAGTTGGAGTTGCTTAGCCTGAAGATAAGAGTCTGGGAAGACCTCATGGCAGCCTTCTATGACCTAAAGCAGGCAACAAGAAAGCTGGAGAGTAACTTTTTACAAGGGCACGTAGTGGTAGAACAAAGGGGAATTGCTTCAAACTAAAAGAGGGCAAATTTAGATTAGATATTAGGAAGAAATTCTCTGCACTGAGTATGGTGAAGCAATGGAACAGGTTGCCAGAGAGGTGGTAGATGCNACCCCCCTGCCCCCCACTTTTTTCCTCATCTTTTTTTTCTTTTCTAAATGTTTTTTTCTCTTCCTTTTGTGTGGGGAAAAAAAAAAAAAACAACCCAAAAAAAACCACCAACAAACCAACCAACAAAAAACACCTGAGTGAAAAGTGCTGATTTTCTGCTAGTGTGCTATATGCCAGAAATTCACACAGGTAAGTATATTGAAAAAGAGGGATTATGCTTTAGTTTGTTTGTTGAGATCTGTTTGTTAGCTCCAGAGACTTAAGGCAGGTCTTGTAGCAACGATAGCTAAAAATACTTCCAGGAAGATGTAAGATTTCTGAATTGACACAATTTGTTTAACAGAAAAACCTGTTTAAACAAAGTCCTTGATGTGTATTTTTCTCAACCCCACCTCTCAGACTTGGCCACCTTCAGTCTGCAGCACAGGTACAGCTAGAGATGATGAAAAACATGCAAGGAAGTGTGATGGGGGTTAGTTTGCCTGTTAAGCCATTCCCTAAGTAACATTGGCTGGGCTTTCAGGAAGGGATTACCACATCCATACATTTCTATTTTTACATGCTGCAAACATGTTATTACCACTGAACTGAGTGGAGCCTGCTGAGAAATGAAACTGTGGGCATTGCCTCTCACACACCAGAGGAAGCCAGTGCCACCAGCCCAGCCAGGGGGGTTTGCAGTGTGTCAGCTCTGGAAGCACTGGTGGGGATGGGATGGGATGGGATGGGATGGGATGGGATGGGATGGGATGGGATGGGATGGGATGGGATGCGATGCGATGCTATGGGATGGGATGCGATGGGATGGGATGCGATGGGATGCGATGGGATGGGATGCGATGGGATGGGATGGGATGGGATGCGATGGGATGGGATGGGATGGGATGGGATGGGATGGGTTGGGATGAGGACGCTTAAGCCAGGGGATCTTGCTCATTGCTCAGCCCCAAGGGAGCCTCAGCCTCTCCCTGCCCTGACTGCCATTCCTGGAACAGGAAGAGTTCCAGGGTGTAAATCAGAGCTGGTCCCTTGTTTTCCATGTCCTCAAGAGAAAGCTGTAGGCTGGCACCTGAACCCAAACCTACTGGCACCTTCGTGGCTTTGCAGAGAGAAATAACCTTTATCAAGCCCTTTGTAAATTTTCTATTTTGCAAGTAGTGCACAGGTCATTGGTTTGACTGCACAATTCAGCTACCAGGATTAACGTCTCAAGTGTGCTACTGAGCTTCCAAAATAATAATCATAATTAAACCCCCCCAAATTTTTTCTATTGTATGGACATGCCAAAAGATACAGGAAATCCATAGATAGATGGCTTTTTCATTTTGGCATATCCTGTAAGGTTAATACGTTTTCTGAAAAGCCCTTTTTCAAGCAGTATTTATGCCAAGAATTCCCTTCTGAAGCTCACAAAATATCTGAAAGTATTAAAAAAAAATCAGGGTTCAGTACCTGTATGGCTTCCAGCTATAATAAAGTCAGTCGTGTGGCAGATATGACTGGCCTGATCTTTTGAAGCATTTCGGTGTGTTTACATATTTGAAGTTTTCTAATTCAGACCCCTGTGCTAGAAACATGTAACAACATTTTCACGCTGAAATATAAGTATTATTTTTCACTGTGTTCTCCCACAATCCCACTTTGATACAAACTGAGAAAACCAATCACTGAAAGGTAAAACTGGTTTTCTAGGCATGATCTTCACTGCAGGAGTTTCCTGGGGTGAGCTGTCCTGTACAAAACATGCCAGTCTTGCTCTTCAGACCTCCTTTGGGCAAAATCGTGAGTGTGGAAGTGTGGTGTGAGTTAACAACACCATAGTTGATTCCGGAGGGGCATCTTCTGCAGTGGAGAGGCTGTGGCTTGGCCAGGCCGAAGGCACATGTGTTAACTGCAGTAATAGCAACTGGGAATGCCTTGGTTACCTGCTAAATTTGTGGAGACCAATGATGAATGGTGTTCCTGAGGAATCAGTATTGGGATCAGCACTGTTTAACATCTTTGCTGGCAGCATGGATGCTGAGATTGTGTGCAGCCTCAGCAATTTTCCTAACAAGACCAAACTATGGGGTGATGCCGACTTACTGGAGGGAAGGGATGTCATCCAGAGGGACCACCCAAAGGGTGGGCCCATGTCAAACTCATGTGGTTTAACAAGGCCAGGGGTAAGGTCCTGCACATGTGTAAGGCCACGAATACAGGCTGGGAAGTGAATGGATTGAGAACAGCTCTTAGAAAAAGGACTTGGGAGTGTGGCTTGACAAGAATCATAGAATTGCTAATGTTGGAAAAAACCTCTAAGATCATTGAGTCCAACCATTAACCCAACACCGATGTTTTAGCACAAAACCATGTCTTCAGGTGCCACATCCACACATTTTTTGTACACTTTTTGTGATGGTGATTCCACCACTTCCCTGGGAAACTTTTTCCAATGTCTGGCCACCATTTTGGTAAATATATTTTCCTTAATATGCAACTTAAATCTCCCCTGGCATAACTTGAGGCCATTTCTTCTTGTCCTATTGCTTGTTATTTAGTAGAGGAGACTGACCCCCACCTGGCTACAATCTCCTTTCAGGGAGTTTTAGAGAGCAAAAGGGTCTCCCCTGAGCCCCTTTTTTCCCAGACTAAACACCCCCAGCTCTCTCAGCCATCCCTTACAAGACTTGTGTACCAGACCCTTCCCCAACTCCACTGCCCTCCTCTGGACACACTCCAGCATCTTGATGTCTTCTTGTAGCAAGGGGCCCAAAACTAAACATAGGATTTGAAGTGTGGCCTCACCCATGCTGAGTACAATCAGTGCCCTGGTCCTGATGGCTATTGCTGGTACAGACCAGGATGCCATTGGCCTTCTTGGCCACTTGGGCACACTGAAGCTCAACATGAGCCACCAATGCGCACTTGCAGCTCTAAATGCCAACTGAATGCTGGGCTGCATCAAAAGCAATGTGNTAGAAAAAGGACTTGGGAGTGTGGCTTGACAAGAATCATAGAATTGCTAATGTTGGAAAAAACCTCTAAGATCATTGAGTCCAACCATTAACCCAACACCGATGTTTTAGCACAAAACCATGTCTTCAGGTGCCACATCCACACATTTTTTGTACACTTTTTGTGATGGTGATTCCACCACTTCCCTGGGAAACTTTTTCCAATGTCTGGCCACCATTTTGGTAAATATATTTTCCTTAATATGCAACTTAAATCTCCCCTGGCATAACTTGAGGCCATTTCTTCTTGTCCTATTGCTTGTTATTTAGTAGAGGAGACTGACCCCCACCTGGCTACAATCTCCTTTCAGGGAGTTTTAGAGAGCAAAAGGGTCTCCCCTGAGCCCCTTTTTTCCCAGACTAAACACCCCCAGCTCTCTCAGCCATCCCTTACAAGACTTGTGTACCAGACCCTTCCCCAACTCCACTGCCCTCCTCTGGACACACTCCAGCATCTTGATGTCTTCTTGTAGCAAGGGGCCCAAAACTAAACATAGGATTTGAAGTGTGGCCTCACCCATGCTGAGTACAATCAGTGCCCTGGTCCTGATGGCTATTGCTGGTACAGACCAGGATGCCATTGGCCTTCTTGGCCACTTGGGCACACTGAAGCTCAACATGAGCCACCAATGCGCACTTGCAGCTCTAAATGCCAACTGAATGCTGGGCTGCATCAAAAGCAATGTGGCCATGAGGATAAGGGAGGTGACTCTGCCCCTCTGTTGCTCTCTGGTGAGGCCCCACATGGAGTGCTGCATCCAGCTCTGGGGTCTCAACATAAGAAGGATATGGACTTGTTGGAAAGAGTCCAGAAGGCCATGAAGATGCTCATAGGACTGGAGCACCTCTCCTATGAAAACAGTCTGAGAGATCTGTGATTATTTAGCCTGGAGAAGAGAAGACCCTGGGGAGGCCTTAGAGGAACCTTCCCATAGCTAGCTAAACGGGANTTAACCCAACACCGATGTTTTAGCACAAAACCATGTCTTCAGGTGCCACATCCACACATTTTTTGTACACTTTTTGTGATGGTGATTCCACCACTTCCCTGGGAAACTTTTTCCAATGTCTGGCCACCATTTTGGTAAATATATTTTCCTTAATATGCAACTTAAATCTCCCCTGGCATAACTTGAGGCCATTTCTTCTTGTCCTATTGCTTGTTATTTAGTAGAGGAGACTGACCCCCACCTGGCTACAATCTCCTTTCAGGGAGTTTTAGAGAGCAAAAGGGTCTCCCCTGAGCCCCTTTTTTCCCAGACTAAACACCCCCAGCTCTCTCAGCCATCCCTTACAAGACTTGTGTACCAGACCCTTCCCCAACTCCACTGCCCTCCTCTGGACACACTCCAGCATCTTGATGTCTTCTTGTAGCAAGGGGCCCAAAACTAAACATAGGATTTGAAGTGTGGCCTCACCCATGCTGAGTACAATCAGTGCCCTGGTCCTGATGGCTATTGCTGGTACAGACCAGGATGCCATTGGCCTTCTTGGCCACTTGGGCACACTGAAGCTCAACATGAGCCACCAATGCGCACTTGCAGCTCTAAATGCCAACTGAATGCTGGGCTGCATCAAAAGCAATGTGGCCATGAGGATAANTTAGTTTAGATGTTAGGAAGAAGTTCTTTACTGTTGGGGTGGTGAAGCACTAGAACAGGTTGCCCAGGGAGGTGGTAGATGCCCCATCCCTGGAAGTGTTCAAGGCCAGGTTGGCTTGGGCCCTGAGCAACCTAGTCTAGTTGAAGGCCATGGCAGGGAAATTAGAACTAAGTGATCTTCAAGGTTCCTTCCAAACCAAACCATTCTATGATTAACTGGAGTTTGGTCTTCAACCAGCAAGAAAAGCTTGCTTCTGTGGGAAGGGACAGTGGCTGCAGATGAGGGTAGATGGGAAGACTTCAGAGATGGGAGGTTGTGTATGACCTAAACACAGTGACAGACACTCAAGAAATTCCATTGAAGAGCGTAGGCCAACCGTGACACATAAAGTCTTGGCAATGATCTCCTCACAGTAGCAGTGGTTTGCAGAGAGCCCAGGGAAGATCATAGCACCTGGGAGATGTCAGAAGAAACAAGAAAAAGCAAAACTGCAGCTCTATGTCAGCAGTGAACATGCGTAAAACACCATCCCCAAAACAGCCAGCTGTTATAAGGTAACATCAGGAATTAGACAAAGGTGATAGTATTCACCTCTTCTTTTTTGTTTGGGTGAAAGGGATGCCTTGAACAGCAGGACTGGGGTAGTGCCAGCTTTTGGCAGGAGGCCTGGTTGTGTGGGTGAATAGACACCTTGCAGCCCCTACTCCTGGCATGCAGACAGAAGTGCAGCACCTGACATGGCAGGAAGGCCTGGATAATTCTTGTTTGCTTTTCACTGGAGAAAAAGAGCGGATGCAGCTCAACAAGAGACAGTAAAGGCCAGTAGTGCTGCGAAACACAAGAGGAAAGATGAAGGAGAGTAGCTGGCAAAAACCCTTCAACAAGTAGAACAGTAAAACAGTGACATATTGTTCTTCCTGGTGAAAAACAAATATGTGTGGTAAGAGTTAAAGTCATTCACATGTTCTCATGATGTTGACAGGGAATAAGAGTTGAGAGAACATACTGGGTTATGGGTCTGGAAATGTCTGAGAGAGCTGGACCACAGCCAGTAAGCTATGGTAGGAAAGCTCATTAGGTCAGGAAGATACTGAAGTGGAAAGCTGGCAGTGGCCTGTGGCCAACAGGGGTCCAGAAAATGTTTGGGAAAACAAGTCAGGGATGATGACCAAGAGCATTGTGTCGACAAAACATTAGCAGAGACCTAAATGAGCTGAAGATCAGCTGGGAAGAAGGAGATAAAAGGACCAGCGTCTGCGGTTTTGGCGATATCATCTGCTGGGTTTATGAGTCACGGAGACCAAAACCAGATAGAAACAAGAACTGGGCAGGCAGAATTGTGGCCTGCTGGGTCTGGGAATGAACCACTAATTTATTTTGCATGTACTGTATTGCTGATTCCCTCCACATTTGAGTTAAAAAATAGCGGGTTTTACACCCAGAAAAATGAGTAACACTTGTGAGTTTAATTCATACCACTTGCATCACTGCTTCCATGAATCTGGTGGCCATCAATTTCAGGGTACGTGGGAACGTTGGGCTGTTCCCTTGCTTTCATTTCATCTATTTACTACACTTATGGTGGGACACTGAAAGTGGTGATGGTCATTGTAAAACCAGGTTGTTTTTGCTGGATACCACTGCTTTCAGCTCCAGCTGCTTTCCTTTCCCATGAAGCCACTGACTACTGCATGCAGAACTTAATGTCCCAGAGCAATAGTTGGAGAGGTGACAGCTGTCACGCACCCATGGCCACATGTGTGCACATGGCTGCATCTGCATCTGTAACCAAATGGGATGCAGCAAGTTATGGACTGTGTTTTTGTATGATGTGCTCTGTTTGCTTGGAGCCTGGTTGAGGGCAAACTTTTTCTGTCACATTCCTGAGAGTTTGGGGAAAAGTTTCTGAGGACCTTTTACAGGGTGTTACTGAAGGCCACCATGACACAGTAATTCAAATATGTGACACTGAGTATTTCTCTGTCACTAACAGCCTTGTGGTGTGTGTGGATTGGGACGCCAGCATGACTGATGGATCTGGTGTTTTCCATTGCTCTTGATGCTTGTTGAAGGGGGGAGGTCCCTGATGTGCTAGTTTTTTCCTCTTGTTTGTGCAGGTAGTGGCATAT
>VYZR01029898.1:37160-50765 GCA_013400675.1 Oxylabes madagascariensis
TGATGTAGTCACCCCATCATAGAAGGCAACTGAGCTGGCCAGGCAGGACTTGGCCTTGGTGAAGCTGTGCTGGTTGTCACAGATCATATCCTTGTCTTTTGTGAGCCTTAGCACAGCTTATAGGAGGATCTATCTGTTCCATGACCTTACCAGGCACAGGAGTGTGGCTGACACGTTGGTAGTTCCCAAGGTCCTCCTTTCTACCCTTTTGAAGCATGGGTGCAATGTTTCCCTTTCTCCAGTCACCAGGGTGTTTATCTGACTGCCATGAGGTTTTGAATATCATGAAGAGTGGCGTGGCAACTACATCAACCTATTCCCTTGGGACTCTGGGAAGCATCTCGTTAGGCCCCATAGACTTATGTATGTTCAGGTTCCTCAGGTGATCTTGAACCTGATCTTTACTTTCGGTGGGAAGTGCTTTGTTCCCTCAGTCCCCATCTTGCAGTCCACCCCCTTGAGTAGTTGCCATTGAACACTGAGGCAAAAAATTTGTTGAGCACCTCAGCCTTCTCCTCATCCACTGTTAAGAGTTTTCCAGCATTGTTTACTGGGTGNTTCTTAGTGATGGTTTGTAAGCCTCATTTTAGCTTGACCTCAGGTAAACTCCAGAGCTGTAGGCAGGATTTGGCATGGTTGAACATAATACTTTTCTTCTACTTTCAGCTTGCAGCCCTCAACATTTCTATGGTAAGTTGCTTCTGTCTATTTTAGTTCATGTTTATTATAGAATATATTTAAGAAATGTGCAAGAGCATCAAGCTGTAAAATAGTCCTTAAGTGAGTCATGAGGCCCAAATAGCTCTGCTGGAAAACCAAGAGCATTTCCCAGGCCTTACCCTCTCCATGGCCACCCACATTTCTTGTGCACTTCCAGTTCCTACCTACCCCACACTGGAAATGGAGCTGCTGAAAAATCCTATTCTGTGAGGTGTGCTGAGGTCATAAGCATGGCCTCACCATGATTCATACGACCCTTATGATTTAAGGGATATTTCACTTTACTAAATTCTTTTGTACGTGGTAGGACTTTTCAATCCACTCCTGTTCTCTAATGAACTGGGGTCACAAGTGCTCATTTTTGAGTCACATCCAGCTGTNTGTGTGATCATGAGCCCGACCTTCTCCTACTGTGGGAAGGACTTTGCTCCCTCAGTACCCATTTTGCATTCCACCCACTTGAGAGGAGTGGGAAGAGAAGCTGACTGAACACTGAGGTAAAAAAGTCATGGGCTAACTCAGCCTTCTCCTCACCCATGGTTGCCAGTTTGCCCGCTGTGTTTATTGGGGCAGTACACTTTCTTTGACCTTCCTTTTCTGGTTTACAGGTAGAACTGGTTAACTGTAGAAGCCCTTCCTGTTATTCGTTGTGTCCCTTGCCATGTTCAGCTCCAGCTTTGCCTTGACCTTCCTCACCCGCTCTATTACCAGGCTCAAGGAGTTATCCACTGTACATTCCAGGATTCTTCTGGTTTGCCTGCAGCTCACTGTGCTACACGTCCAGGAGATGCTGGGGTTGCTGAAGTCCCCCAGCAGGACAAAATCCTAGTTTCTTGCAGGTCTATCTAAAAGAAAGGCGTGTATTTTTTCAAATCACTAAAATCTACATTTTATAATTAACTCCACAGAAATGCAGAGTATAACTGGTATTGTCTAAAAATATAGTTTAAAAATTATTTTTATTTTAAAAAATTGGAAAACTAAATGTACTAAATACTAAATTATATAGCTAAATGAAGAGTTTCAAAACATTATTTATTCTGGAAGCGTCTTTTACTGACATNATTCAGCGAGAAGGATGTTTGTGGGGAACTGTGTCAAAGGCCTTACAGAAGTCCAGATAGATGACAGCCATAGCTCTTCCGTTGTCCACTGAGGCAGTCACTCCATCATAGAAGGCAACTGAGCTGGCCAGGCAGGACTTGGCCTTGGTGAAGCTGTGCTGGTTGTCACAGATCATATCCTTGTCTTTTGTGAGCCTTAGCACAGCTTATAGGAGGATCTATCTGTTCCATGACCTTACCAGGCACAGGAGTGTGGCTGACACGTTGGTAGTTCCCAAGGTCCTCCTTTCTACCCTTTTGAAGCATGGGTGCAATGTTTCCCTTTCTCCAGTCACCAGGGTGTTTATCTGACTGCCATGAGGTTTTGAATATCATGAAGAGTGGCGTGGCAACTACATCAACCTATTCCCTTGGGACTCTGGGAAGCATCTCGTTAGGCCCCATAGACTTATGTATGTTCAGGTTCCTTGTGTGATCATGAGCCCGACCTTCTCCTACTGTGGGAAGGACTTTGCTCCCTCAGTACCCATTTTGCATTCCANAATACTAAATTAGATAGCTAAATGAAGAGTTTCAAAACATTATTTATTCTGTAAGCGACTTTTACTGACATTTATACATGTTCATGTAATTTATTGTTGAGTTGTGGCAATTTAGAAGGTTGTTCTTACATGGTAATAAAATATACTTTATCTTTCATTTAAAGATATCACCAGAAAATCATACTGACACATTTATGATTTTTAGCTCCAGATTCAATTTTTTGAAGAAATATCAAGCATATGTTTTGAACATGATTTGTACCCTGTTTCCTTTCCATAAGCTATCCACTATCTCTCCATCAGACTTCTTGATGATGTTACATAAATTATGTTAAAGGCTGTAGTGGCATTGATAGCATTGTAACTTAGATGATTTCACAAAGAGAATTGTGACTCTTTTCTGTGTGTTTAAAAGATAAAGTTACAGTTACTACAGACAGCAAGAGAAATCTGTAACTTCTGCATCAACAGGAAGCTCAGCAGCAGCAGAGCCTGTGTGCTTGATGGTTTAGGGAAGTTTACTGGGGTTACAGTATGTGCTGTGCAGAGTCAGAGCAGCTCCTGTGATGCCTTAGTGCTGTCATAGCCATCAGAGAAATCTGACATTTTAGTAATTTTCTCACTGATTTTTCTAATCCTACCTCTAATGTCAATAAAAGGTAGGTTTGTTGTGGGAGATTTCTCTGTGGTTATATGCTGTCAGTATGACAGAAATGGAGCATGTTTTGCCCCCTGTCCCCATTCCTTCATCCACTGTCTCCTGTTCTGAGTCTCAAAGGAGGAGCCAGGATTTGGGGCCTGCCTGTCAGTGGAAGGGATGTTGAAAATGTCCCCTCCAGAGCTGCCTTTTGGGGAGGTGTTTATCCCACTCAAACTCATTGCACATTTACAAACCTGGTCTTCATGAGCTAGGACAAAGGCTTACTACCCTACTGAACTTTCTGAAAGTGGTGGACTATTTATTGCATTTAATTTTGGGTAATTAATTTGGCTGTGTGGGTAATTAACTCATTAATTTTTGTTTCATTTCTGTTTGTAAATAAAATAAACTTGCAGACATCAGCAGATGTTTTGTGAAGTTGCCACTGTTGTGGGCACCGAGGGATAAATCAAAACGTCTGGCTGGGCTGGTGTTTTGAGAAGCTGCTGCACGACTGAGTATTTTTCAGGATGAAAAGAAGTGATAGACAGAGGACAGGGCAAAGTATTGTACATATGGATCACTGTGATTACCATGGGCTGTGTCACCCAGGGCTGAAGGCCTGGCCCCAGGGGAGACAGTCAGTGCTTTAGTGATAACTGTGAGGATCTCAGGATTGAGATATGTGTTTGTGTAGTGTCACAAATGGAATCAGACTGGTAATCTCTGCAGAGTCTCTCAAAGCCATCTTTCTAAATCAAGAAGCCAATGCAGATTTCAAGCCAAATTCAGTCCAAATTTTTCCCTTTCTCCGAACAGGACAACAATACCTGAAGAAAGTGTGTTATAAAATCAGCACTGTCAGCATTGTGTTGAAAGGGAAAAATATCTCATTAATTCCTATTTGACAATAATGTCTACATTGTTGCAAAATGGATATGTCATAATCATGTTGGTATATTTACTAGAAAACAATGTGCAATTTATTTGTGGCATGAGCAAAATAAAAATCCCTTATAGGCAGATACAATCAGCACACACCTTGTTTGCTGCTTTTAGTTAAAGCAGAGCTTTTGGCTATTTAGGAAGGTCTTTATGGAGCCAAATACCCGGAGTCTTGGCTATTTACCCAGTTGTCACTCTTTTAGCTGCACACACACTCAGCTGCTGTAGCACTTCTTGTATGTTCCTCTTGCTTGTAAATATGTTCCTCTTGGTGGTATTTTCATGTGCAATCTGGGAAACAGCCGGCATCTAAACTTTGATTACATTTATGAGCATATTACTGCTGCTAGAGTGATACTCCAGAAATGCCCTTTCTTTGCCCTGATAATTTCATTGTGCTTATGCTTCTTACTGGCACCTTTAATATCAATTTTTTCTTCAACTATAGGAATGCTACAAGTATTTGCTTGAAAATATACTCAAAGATACCACTACTGCTTAGTTAAATGTATAATAACCAAACATTCCTATGGTTAAGGAATTTAACCTAAGCTTTAATTCTAGGTCCGATGAACCTTAAAAGTGCATTTTATGAACACAGTCCAGAGAGTCAACTGATACTAAAAATCTTTATCTGAGGAAATGTTGGCTGCACCCGTGTCCATAGGGCTGCCATGGGCTGCTCTTTGGGGTGGTCAAGAGGGGTGAGTTTGAAGCCAAGCTGAGACAAAGGGCTTCTGTGACCTTTGCCCAGTGCCAAAGAGTGTAGGGCTATCTGTCCAACATCCCTGCCTGTGGCTTCAAAGTGGAGCCAGTCCCACGGGGCACAGCCCAGAGCTGCTGCTGCTCCTCAGAGCAGAGCTGTGCCATGGTGTAATGGGAAAGGGGGAGTTCAGCAAAACGTGAGGGAATGGCTCTCACCGTAGCTCTGTCTCAAGATATTTACTTGTGAAGTGTCTATGTAACACCCCATCTCTCTCATTTGAATCCCTGCTATACTTTCAGTTGCAGCCTGAAGGATTATGAGCAGGTAGTTAGGGAAAAAAAGGTTTTAATCAGGAAATCCTGAGAATGTGTTCATTAGTACAAATGTCTGGATGTGGGTCATTTAATCCTTCAGAGGAAAATTAGACATTTGCATTCTCAGTTTTGTTGGAAGAAAAACACCAGGCCCAGAAGGGTCTCAGCGGCTCCTCATCAGTATGTCTCTGTCCAGAATAATCTGCCTTTACCCGGTGAAGCCTTCATGCCTTCAGCAAAAGCTGCCTTTCCTGACACCGTGGGGGACTTCAACACTGTTCCTGTGTGTGCATCGTGTGGCTGTAGCTGAGGGGCAGTGGGAGAGAACAGAGAGGCATTTAGGCATCTGTGAAATACGTGCAAAGGGCTGTAGTGCTCTGATTAAATTTAGCTTCCTTTGCACTGCCATCAACAACCCCATTCTGTGCAGCATCGGTTCAACTAGGAAATGAGCTGCCCTTTGGAAGTGGCAAGCAAATCAAAAAAGTGCTGTCCCCCACACACAGTTCCATCGCGGCTCCAGTGAGATGTTAATCGATGGCAGAGCAAAGGGCTGGCTGTGCCACTGCTCAAAAACGGGAAGAGAGAGAAACCTTATGTGTCAGAGGACACATTTTCTTGGCAACACAGTTAAAGGCTCATATCTAAAAATAATAAATCATGGCTATCTGTGTATAAATAATAAAATTAATAAATTGCGCTGTCTGCAAAGTGCTTGTATGGCGTCAGAGGACAAACTCTGAATTTTCCCAAAGCTGGTGCCAAAGGTGTTAACACTTCTGATTAGCGAGGGAAGTTTTAAGCCAGCAGGGCCCAGGAGGCAGGATGCCGGGGTGGAATGTGGGTGCCTGGGGGCAGGTGCCCCCTCCTTGCCTGTGCTCAGTGTGCAGCAGAGGCTATCATCTCCAGGCACAGCAAAAGCAGCAAGTGGGCAAAGGGGAAACCCCAAAGCACCCAAAATATCTGCTCTGCCCTGTCCTAGGTGTCTGTGCAGGCTACAGGGTGATTTGCTGCACAGCTGTAGGATGTTTACAGTAAGCTGAGTCACCCTTCAAGCTCCATCTCTAATGGGATTTCAGTCACCTACTTCACAAGAAGACACTTTAAATTTAGGTACCTTAACCTTGAATTATTTCCTGGCCTAAGTATTCCCTGTAGGAGAAACGTCGGCTTCTTGCAAGTGAGATTTTATTCCCAGTCTCTTTAAAATGCCTTTGAGTTCGTGAAGGGGTGAAGTCAAGAAGCAATTAAATAAAACCCAGCAGGGAGAAAAATTGTCATGAACAATGACTTCTAATGACTGCCTGTAACCAAGTAATTTAGCCTGTCTGAGCAGAGCTGTTCCTTTAAAACTTTCCAGTGTGGCTGTCCAAGGCTCATTTTGCAAGAAGAGAGAACAGTAGTAAAGCAGCCTTTAAACATTTTGAAAAAAGCCAGTGAAGGTTTCTAAGCTGCTGAAAATGTGAGGTTAGAAGAAGGGAATGGTAGTTTTCAGGCTACAAAGAGAAAACAAAGTACTGGATTTCAACAAGCACTGGGCACTTGCACAGATTTCGACTGAAATGGCACCACAGAATTTGCATCTCTCCAGGGCTGTTGTTTCTATGCCGTGTGAATTCTGGTGGAGAATCATGCTTTTGTGTAGGCTGCTGGCAGATTGCAACAAGTGAGAATTACCAATGCTGTGGTGCAGAGAGGGTTAAGTAACTCCACAGCATCCCTTCTGTTGGAGAAGCATGTCCATCAGTCATAATGGAATTGGGACCATTTCTGGCCTCTGCTAGCTGCACATTAGGTGTCCATTTCCTTTATCACTGCGCATTTAGGGTCCTTAAACATACAAATCACAGCAATAGCCACATATAACAATGATGAATGTTTTTGAAGAGCTTATACTGGAATTGCACATGGGACACAGCAAGAGCAGAAACATGGGAGAAAGGGTGAGCATTGAGATTATGGCAATAAGTTCTTGCAGTTACCTGGTTTGGGCAGGTGTGGGGAGGGCCCTTCTCTCTTCCCTCCTGACAGCAGTGACTGCTGCTGTGATTAATCCCCTCAATGGAGTCTTCCTCTTCTGCTTTGGCCAACTGTCCACCTCCCCAGAGCACCTTGTACCACCTTCAGAAGCTCTCACACCTCTCTGGATCTGTAGTTCTGTACCCTGCAGGTACCTATTTCACCTGAATCACCTGAGCAGTGGAGGTGATGTACTGAGCAGCATGTCTTTTAGCTCAGTTTTTATGAGACATCTTCACTATAACTTTCTAAATTAGGTACACTGCAAATTACTTTTTCTTAGCTAAACCTTGCCTTATTACTAACTTTTTTTTTTTCTTTCCAACAGAAAGAATCTGCATCCCTAAGAGTAGTGAAACTCCAGGGCTGCATGTTAGCTTTGCTTACAGCCAGCGCAGCAGAGCTCTCTCAGGACAGTTGGGTGTGACTGTGCACGTCCCTGGCTGCTGGGGGACCTCAGCATGCTGGCTCAGCACCACTGCTCACCGCAGCATGGCTGCAAGCAGCAGTGGCATTTATTGTGGCATCATTTCAAGTGCCTGCCCAGCTAACCCCAGCCTAAGATACCCCTCTTTGACAAAGCCCCACTGTGGTGGTCCTTCCCCCCACCATCACTTCTTTAGTGTGCTGGGTACAATGGCTCCTCTTCACTGCCTGACCTCACATCCCGCACTGCAGGACAAAACCCAGACAAAAATATCACCTTGTTCGTACATAATAAAAAAGTCATTTTCACCCCAAACCAGGACTAGTCTCGCTCTGAAGCTGGCTTGCTCTCAGTGGAAAATGGGCCTGATACCGCTTTAACAAAATGTGCAGAAGTGAACCCATTTGTTTATACTGAGCTAGGAAAATCCCTTCACTTTGCTGTAGTTACAAATGTTTTTCACACTACTGTTCAGGACTTCTGCTTTTTATGTCTGGCCTAAAAGCCTGCTCTCTCCAGCCATCGAGGACTTATTAACCCCATTTATGGGAAATGCTTGTGCACTGACTCAGAGGGAAGAATGACACTTATTGAATCACCAGCACCAGCATCCCATGGGTTTTCCTTGGAGGCCTCTCAACTAAATATTAGCTAGGAAAACACAGGGCCATAGGGACTGCTGCCCCGACTGCAGCCAGCGGCTCACCTCTCATCGTTCTGTCCACACAGACATGCCTGTAACCCATGGAGCCCAGGCTCTGCCTTGGCATGGGGTCAGGCACTGCAGCTTTGCATCCAAAGCTCGCGTCTCACTGCATATTAATTCTTTCCAAGCGGCGGATGATGATCTGTCTTCAGCAGCAGCCGGCCTCTTGCTCTCTGACAGAAAATTATGATGCTTCCTGGCAGTGCCCTCTGCCTCTCCCCCACCCCAGCTCTGGCTCTGGCAGGGGCAGGGAGGTGCAACAGCAGCAAACAGAACTTCCCTGCACCTCGCATCCCTGGGTTTTCCCTTTGGGAGTGATGCTCCCCAAACCTGTCCTTCCAGCACAGGTCTTGGTGTGGCAGCTGACCATTCCTCTCCCTCTCCATCCTTTCTCCCCTCTTCTGAGGAGGTAAGTTTTGGCATTGCAGGGTCAGTGAAGAGGAGGAGGACAGCTCAGGAGAGCAAACTGCTGCAAGCAAAGCTGGGCCTCCAGGCATCTGAGGCTACAGAAGGCACGACTGGTTGCACTGGAGGAGTCATTCGTGCGCTGAATTGGTTTTGCACCTGGCTGATCTGTGCAAGTCATGACCAAGAGAGAATCATGGTGTGTCTCTAAGTCCTTGGCATCCTCACTTCTTTCTGAATTACCACGAGTTGGGGTGGTCAATCTGGCTCAGGTCTGGAGTAAGTAAGAGACTTTTTCGTGTGGAAACCAGCCCTTTACACCAACAGAATGGGTAAAGCTGCCTAGGCAGGCTGACTAGATGCAGAAGTGGGTGCCAAAATAGATATTTATGAATGATTGTGATGAGAAGATAATGTTTTGCTTAATCTGAGACCACGAAATGGTATTATGTTGATGTTCCAAAGAATGTTATTTTCTTGAATTTTTAAAGTGAAATGGTTCTTCTTTTAAAAAAATCCCTCTTTGCTATGGACTTAAGTGTGTCTAGAAGTTTGTTATTTTCTGCTGTCTAATAAAATGGCCTGTATTTCTTCTTGGACAGATGCCTTTTTAAAATTTCGAAGAAAGCTGAAAAGTTTGATGCAGAAGGTATTTCAAGCAGTCTGGATACATCCATTATAATCAGTTATGTAGACTTTGCATTTGTTGTTGGACCTGAATGTTTTTTAAAGTACAGATAGCAGTATAAAAGGTATTCAGATAAAACAAAGACAGCACTCTTTCTCTGCCTGTCTGTGAAGGCAAAAGAGAAATGGAGAAAAGCCATCGATCACCACACTAAACAGGTGTGAAAACTGCTCAGATCTTTGCCTACATCCCGGTTACAACCCAAATCAGGTCAAAATATCACCAAGAATACAAGTCAGGAGTGCACAAGTGGGCCTGAAGTGTGTCAGCCAGCAATGAATCAATTCAGCAGCATCCAGCAACCTCAGCAGGAGATTTCAATGTGTGGTCAATAAAACTTGATCCAAGCCAAGGCCCCTGATGCAGCTGGTATTCCACTTGTGTCCTGTTAGAGTCTTTGAACCTGGTTCTGTTATGTCACCAAATTTCTGGCCAGGTCAGACACTTCATGGTTGGCCCCTGCCAAATGGAGTTTATCCTGACTGAGCAGTTTCATGTGCAGAAATGATGGTCACTCTTCCTTTGCTTTACAAACCACTGCATAGCTCTGGCAATACAAAATGATTTTTCCAGTGCTGCTCAAACCTCGACACACTTCAGTGGTGTGTGAGGCTCCTTCGTACTCTCTCTTTCCAGGTCCATTTCTTAGACATAAACAAATTTGTTAAATTTTACCCTTTTTTTTCCCCGACATTTTCCATGGTGGGCATTGGCCTCAAGATTTTTGACGACATTTTTTATTTTTTATAGGAAGGTGACAGAAAAACTTGAAATTTCAACATTTTTATATGATTCCTGGGCAATCATTTCTAGACAGGAGGATAGAGAAAAAGATACTGATTTACTGGGGTGAAATCTTGCTCCCTTTCCCCTGAGTGAATGCCATGCTTTTGGGATGGTGGCAGTGTTACAGGCTGAGTGAGAGGCAGAAGAGGAAGGCCAAGAGAGAGACAGAGGCTGGAAGGAGGAAGAGGGCTGAGTTCCAGCTCTGGACTGCCATATGGATCAAGGTCTAAGCACCTTGGCAAACCCTGGTCTCATGGACCCTATGAGGCTGGAGAACATACACTTATGTTTTTCTAGAAGGACCAGGTCCAGTTGTACTGCAGAACGCCTTGCTGTCTGCATTTCACAGCCTTTTCTCCCTATCCCATCTTTGAATAGTATATTCATAGATGCTAAGCTCTCTTAAGCCAACAGTAGTGTTTTCATTGATTTAACATAGCCAAGGTTTCAAGCCAGTCCCAAAAATTAAACAAGTGATGATTTTGTCTCAGTTCAACAGGGACTAAACCATAGCATTGGGAATATTCCTCTCCCCCTCTCCCTCAGGACTGGAGGATTCAGCATATGTTGTGTAAAGTTTAAATCAGACCAATATTATTAAAATCCTGTTGTGTTGGTTGTTGCTGTAGAATGATAATAAATTCTGGGCATGTAAGTCACAGTAAGAGAGGGTTTGTCCTTGTCTTCAGAAAGCTTATGTGCTTGTGGTCCTGTTTGCAAATGTCTGTCACAGGTGATAAAGCAATGGCTGTTTCACAGGGCAAACTCATTGATCTGAGGAGCAAAACAGCAGTTTCAGGTCTGGAACAGGTAAAGGAAAAGCTGTTCACCAAGAATCCTTGGTTATGTTGATATGTTCTCTCTTTGCTGACTTTTTTGCTTTGTTTTTTCTGTTTTATGTTTCTCCAGTGTACCAAGGTCTGGCTGCTGGGCTGGATTCATGAATCCCCTGAGACTGTGCAGAAAATCCCATTGGCTTTGCTGCCCGACTGAGGCATTTATTGTCCTTTCATTGCACAAAGCTGACAGGCCATCTTATCTCCTGGCCACCTCATCTCCTGGTCATCTCTTTAGCATGTTGTCAGGGATCTTGATGTGATTTTCTATCTGTTTAGTATAACGCAGCACACTACCATAGATATAACCTGGTTTCTGTTATGAATTGATCTTTTTTGTGGTTCTTTTTTTCCCTTTGTAAAGGTCTTGGTTATCATAGACTTCAAGCACTTTCCCACTTTCTGCATTCATTTTACTTGTAATTTCTTCAAGAAGGAAATAAATTAGTTGAAGTTTCCAGATTTAATAAAGATGTTTGGGTAATTTGTGATGACTTGGGTATACAGGAGAGCACACTGAAGTCTCGTTTGGATATGCTTTCAATGAAAGCACCCAAATAAAAGGGACTCAGGCCAGCAGGGAAGGGTTACCTAAGCAGGTAAGAACAGCCATATTGGGCTGGAGCCCTGGGGCTTGGGCTCTTTTTCAGGCTGGAGCCCTAGCTGGAGGCAGGGGGCTGCCCCATACTGCCCCCCTTGGCTTGGCCCAGTAGGACGAAGCTGATGTGTGCTTTAGCAGAACATATCGCAGAACAGACTCCTGCAGCTGAGCGACCTAATGTGCAAAGAAACATTTTCATTTATTTAGCTTCAGCCCACGCCTTTCTCCTCTCAGCTGATGCCCCTCAGTTCATGTACAGGAAGAGGTTGTGAAAAATTTATCAAGTATGGGGAAAAATAATCAGCAAATATCGTTAATGTTTAAACATAAAAGAGTTAACATTCTGTTTTACTAAATTTTTTATAACAATATCAGTTTCAGCAACATTCCCAGAAGCATGAATACATCTTAAGAATGCTCTGATTTCAAGAAATTAGTGAGATGACTTCTACCACAGACACAGATCTTGGTTATTTTGCTTACGGTCAGTGCCTGCTGAACCTCAGTGTGCCTGTGGGCTGGGGGCCTGCAGGCAGGAAAACCCCTTGACTGTTGTTTGATCCTTTCCCTTTGCTGCATCACACCTCCTGCTGAAATGCACTGTGTGCAAAGAGGATATTAGACGCAGCAATTTGGTATTTATTATATAAAATGACCGTGAGCTCATACTAACTGCATTATTTTGTTCAGTTTAAACTGGTATTTTACATTATATTCCTTTACATGTAGTGGAACATTATATCATTCTACAGGTCTACCTATTTTCCTTTCTCTGTACAGGCTGCTCACTCTGGGAAAGCGATTTGGGAAATGTAACTAAAGGTTAAGCAGGTCATTTCTGCATTATGTAACTACCATAGATTAGTCCTTCTCTAATTTATTCAGAAGTAAGTCTACATTACTTTCCTGTCATTCATAAATATTGATAGGTACTATCTGGCTAAATAAATAATTATGACAACCAATTTCACTTTGAAAAGAATCTAAAACTGCCCTGGCTAATCTCTCATCAGCTAATAAATACTAGCCAGCTGTGTTTGTCAGTGTTTTAAGTAATACAAGGCTAGGGGCACTTCCGATCTGATGCAGTGCATTTCTATTATTCTGGTTTAATTATTAAGTTCCTACGCAGATGTTTTCATCAGCTGGTAAGGAGAATGATTATTTTTCTACGTTGCCATTTCCAGTAAGGTCTGTCATCCAGGGGAGCTGGTTTCAGGGAATTTAGGTGCCTGGGGCAAGGTTTCTGCATGCTGTAACAATGAAAAAAGAGGGAGAGAAAGAAAGTTGTCTCTGGTCAGTTACTGATCTTCCAGGGGCTTTCTGTGAACTGCATCAATCCACACAGCTCAAGAGATACGTTTGTACATGAGTTTTGGGAACATGGGTGCATTACATTGGGGTATGTCAATACTGATCTCAGTGCATGTCAGCTGCCCTCTGACACGTGCATATTTTGCTCTGCTTTTAACATAAAGTAACTTTACTGGGAAAAAAAAATGGGGACCAGCCTATATGAAGTATCTTGGCATACATTCCCCTTCATGCCCTTATACTGATAATATTCCAACTGTCCTGGATAAGTTGAAATCACCAAAGAATCTCGAAAAATTAAAGAACATATCTAATAAAATATGCAAGGAAATTAATGATCTTGCCAGGTAGTTGCTCTCACTAAGAAATTCTGAAAAAACTATTTTCAATACCCTTGTTCTGATTCCAGCAGGAGACTTCCTTGGACTGGAACAGAGTGGAGTTCCAGTGTTCAGTATGCAGCAGCTCAGCTCTTGGGAGATGCCATTTCTCAGCTTGGTTGCTGTCTTCAAGAAATAAAAAAATCACCAGCTATTTCAAGAAGTAAAGTAAATATGTATCTTTGCTGTTTGCACAGTGCAAACTTTCATTTAGTAGCATCAAAAAAAGAAAAAAATAAAGAAAAAATAAAACCCAGACAACGCCACCTTCCCATTAGAAAAATTATATTTAAATTAAAACCAGCATAATTTGTGTAAGTTATCTTCCCAGTCTTTCTATGCTTAAATCAAATTTTGAAGGTTTCAAAAAATATAGCATTTTTCAACATTTTCTGCCATGGACAAAACCTCCCTAGGGAACATGTTTTGTGTTTCAATGAGTGAAAATCATATTCTACTTCAGGAATGTATTTTGTAAACAGGGAGGGCTTTACTGTGAGTCATTAGTGAAA
>VYZR01029901.1:862-20184 GCA_013400675.1 Oxylabes madagascariensis
GCACTATCCTGGCAAGCCAGAGCAGCTTTGGGTAACAAGATTTACTTTCCTTGTGTGCTGCCAAGTCAACCTGAAGACAATGTTAATAGAAAAAGTCACAGACTGATAAACTGACATGTCTCTAATTCTTCAGGACAAATCCATGGATGGTGAATTGAAATGCTAGTCTGCAGCTCCTTAGGGGCAGAGGCATTAAAGTTAAATGTTACAGATGTGAAGGAATGGCAGCAAGCATGTTTGGTTTGCAAAAGAGCTTATGGCTGTGGTGATAGGAATGCAGAAGATACCACCAGAATTTTTTTCTAGGCTAAAGGATATTTTAAGGACACACTGCAACCACCCCAATGTAGTGCAGATCCATCTGTCAAGGTACAATTTGTGGTGGTGGCACAATTCACAGGTAGAACAGATACTTTAAAAGGAAAGTCTATTATCTCTATTTCTGCTAACATAGGCTTTGCAATGTGCAGAGCAGTGGAGCTAAAAGAAAATGGAAAGATAGTTCTCTATTTCAGGATAGCGGTTTAAGGCTTCAGATGCTCCATCTGGAGATTGATTGCTTGCCTAATGTTCCAATATTCACCAATTTAAATGTAAAGTCTGCTTTTGCCCACAGTGCTGACACTTACACAATTGAACTGGGACAGGGAAGTGCCAAGGTCCAGAACAGAGACATCTCAGTTGATAAATGGTTGGAAGAGCCCTTAGTGCACCCCACACTACTACACAAATTTTGGATACAGTTTGTTATTTAGGACAAGCCAGTGTCTGTTTTTAACAAGCATTTTTGAAAGGACAAGGGGGAATGTTTTTAAGCTGAAAGAGAGCACATTTAGATTGGCTATTATGAAGAAATTCTTCACTGACACAGGTTACACAGGGAAGTTGTGGCTGTCCCATCCCTGGAAGGTTCAAGACCAGGTTGAACAGGGCTCTCAGCAACCTGGTCTAGTGGAAGATGTCCCTACCGTGGCAGGGGGTTTCAAGTAGAGGGTCTTTAAGGATTCTTCCGAACCAAATCATTCTGTGATTCTCTGATTTTAGACTTGTTTGGAGAGTAATGGAGGTTATAGGATGGAAGCAGATGGTCCTATTCCAGTTGGTCTTAGCAAGAGAACAGTCCTGGATTGTTTTAACTTACTAGTCCAGACACAGAAAATGGTGAAAAGGGCCTTCATTCTTTCTCCAGATTGTTCATCTGTAAAGAGTTTTCAGATGAAAGTTCCAGAAATAGCTGAAGAAGAAACCTATATTCAGTCTTTCACAAGACTGATGGAAAATGAAGAAAAATTAGGCTTTGCATCTTTTATTGTGGAGATGAACAAGAATCTGCTATGCTTACCCCTTTGGTTTTGTCTTCTGCTTCAGGTGAACACTTGGTGGCTCAAATGCAGTATACTCTTTAGAGAATGTTAAAATTCAGCACGAGCAAGCATAGCCCTTTTTTACAATAGATTGAACATGATAAAGAAATGTGAGGTATCACCACCAGGATTGCATGATTAATTCATATGAATATGGCAGCTGCTAAAGATACTTTTTCTACTCAGGGGAGACTACCAAGATAAATTGTCCTCTATTTTTTTCCCCTTTTCTTTTTGCCCTACTCCCAGTCTGAAATACTGACACACTATAAGCAAAGGATAATGAAGAAGTTCTACATTAATTATTTCTGTTGATTCATGCTAAAGCATCCTCGCAAAGATCAAGGTCCCTTGTGCTCCACGGTGTATAAATACATTGTAAAGGACAGACACAGCTATGAAAAATCTGCAGTAATAGAATGCCTGTGTGAAAAAAGAAATAGTATCTTATTCCCAGTATAAGCTTTAAGGAGGATAATATATCACAGGAATCAGCCCACAGGATGGTCACCTTTGAAGAGCCATCTCCTGAGGCACAGGTGTAGTCAATGGCAAGTAGGGTAGAAGACTGACTTGGCTGAGCAGCAACCTTCTTTTCGAACTCAAGCACCAAAAAAAAAAAGAAAAAGTGTGGCTACTGAAGCCAAGAATAGGTGACACAGCAGGATTACACAGCTGCTGTTCACCACAGTGGGGAGAACATTTTTGACCCCAAAACCCTTGCAGAGTTCCAGAAGGCCAGCGCTGGGAAGAACAACAAAAAGGGCTTTTAGAAATAAGTCAACAGCAAAAGGAGCATCAGAGAGAACACTGTTACTTGATGAGGTCAGGTATGTCTCACACAGGACAGAGACAAAGCACAGACATTTAATCCCTCCTTTCCCCCTTATATTTAACACCAATGATGGGTCCTGGGAACCCTGGATCCTTGTCTTGGAATACTGGTGTGATAAATATTAGAAATAANTGCAAGGATGATAAACCCCTGCCAAGCCTGAGACTTGCTCCTCCACCTCGATGCACACGAGTTTATGAGGCCCATGGAACTCATCCCAGCATACTCCAACACTGGCCAATGTTATTGTGGGACTGCTTTCTGGGGAAGTGTTAACAATACGAAACTTGTCAGAGTTGAAGGAGCAGCTGGATGATGCTCTTAGGAGCAAGGTTTAGCAAAACTATCCTCTTAGGAGTAAGCAGTTTAACTCAGTGACCCTTACGGGTCCCTTCCAACTTGAGATATTCTGTTTCTGTAATTCTAATGTAAGTAGCCTCAAGCTATGCCAATTCAATTAATCTGTTTTTATATATAATCACTGGCAGTTTTGGTTGGTCAGCACAGCAAAAGGAATCCAGCAGTCTGCTGGGCCTGTTTTTTTTCTGTTTTCTTTTGTTCAGGTCAACTAGAAGACTCTGATGTACTGAGGCAGACCTCAAGCACATAGCCCATTTTCTTTTTACTACCTGAGCACAATCATCTCTCAGCTTGGGGGAGAGCTGAGGGGATAGCAGTGCCCCTTGCTCCCTGGCCAGTACACAGAAGATGTGGGTGACTATACCACTTCCCTGGCCAGCCTGTTTCAATGCTTGACAACCCTTTCCCTGAAGAAAAAATCCCTAATATTCAATCTATACCTTCCTGAGTGACACTTGAGGGCATTTCCGCTCGTCCTGTCACTTGCTACCTGGGAGAAAGGGCTGAACCTCACCTCTCTACCAGCCTGACCTGCCTTTTCTCCAGGATGAGCTGAATCATCCCCCTCAGATTGGTGATCCAGAGCCTTTCCCTGTTCAAGTTCCGGTGGCTGCTCCCGCCCTGCCTCCAGCCCCTCCTGCTACTGCCCACGTCTGGTCTCCTGCTCGTGTCGCAGAGCTTTGGACACCCTGCAGTTGCTGAGGGGCTCTGTGCCTCGATCCAGGTGGAGGGACAGCAGTTCGGGCCATACCCTCCGGGTCCACCGCATTCGTGCCCTGAGGGAAGGCGTCGTGCCATTCCTGGGCCTGAGGGAGCCAGGTGGGCACTGAGCATAGTGCCAGCTCCGCTCTGCAGACCTTTGGCCTCCCTCCCTCCACGAGGGGCCATGCATATGTTTGGAAGCCGCCCGGCAGCCCCCAAAGAACAGGCCTGGTCGGCCGATATCAGCCGGTGCGACCGTAGCTTCCCCGTCTGCCATGTGCCTCACACGGCAAAATCAGAAAATCGTGGAATGCTCAGGGCTGAAAGGGACTTTCAGGTTCCTCTAGCTCTAGCCCTACACGCCGTAGGCAAGGAGGCCTTCCATCAGCCCAGTTTGCAGCAAGCCTCATCCTGCCTGGCCTTGAACATTCCCAGTGTGGGGCAGCTACAGCTGCTGGGGGCAATCTGTGCTAGGGCTACAGAACCCTCACAGTAAAAAGTTCTTTCCTTAGATGCAATCTAAATGTATTCTAATGCAAAATTGTTCCCCTTGTGCTTTCATTTTTTGCCCGTGTCCAAAGTTGCTGTCCCTGGTTGTTTCTAAGCCCCTGTTCAAGTGCTGGAAGGCCGCAATGAGGAGCTTTCCTCCTCCAGGTTGAGCAGACCCTGCTCTCTCAGCCTGTGTTCATAGCAGGGCTGCCTCAGCCCTCTGATCATCTCCATGGGCTCCTCTGGACCCACTCCAACAGCTCTCCATCCTTCCTGTGCTGAGGAGCCCAGGCCTGGACACAGTGCTCCAGGTGGGGCCTCCTGAGGGCAGAATCAGAGGAGCAGAATTGTCTCCCTCAGCCTGCTGCCCATGTTTCTTCAGAAGCAGTGCAGGATTTGCTTGGCTTTCTGGGCTGCGAGTGCCCACTGCTGCCTCATGTGCAACCTTTCATCCCCCAGGAACCACAAGTCCTTATCGGCACTGTGAGAGATAAAGTAATATTTTGCTGCAGCCAAAGAGGTGTGAGAAACGAGGTAATGGAAACTGGCTTTCACAGGGTATTATATGAATTGATATCAAATATTATAATGTTGTTAATCTTAAGACAATGATATGTGTTATAAAGTGGTTGATGTTACAATGGCCTAGTTATGAGGTTGGTTTTAATAAGGATGGTTTTGTATGTTGTAGTGTGGGTTTATGAGTTTACATTGGATGGACTGTTGCTGGCCAAGCCTTTGGGACACGACCTTAAAAGGAGTAGCACTTCATGCAGTGATAACCCTGATGACCACAGTGATGAAACTACGTCAGTGCCAAAGAGTGACATGGGGTGAGAGTATGTAAAATCAAAATAAATATGCATAAAGGTGATGTAATACCAGGCATATAAAAGATGGAGCTGCCATTTTGTGCACGAGCCTCTGGTATTTGGCCATGGTCCCAGCACTGACCCTTTTGCTTTGCAAATTTTTTTATTGTTCTCAATAAAACTTTTACAACTCATTCCCACTTGGGGCCTAGGTCATTTAAAACAAAGGTTATTAGATAAAAGCATGAAAGTCATTGGTTTTGTTCTCTGTGTATAGTTATCTATGGTTTTGATTTATTCTGGTTAATCTGTTGGGTGTTGTTGAGAGCTGAGAGAGGGGTGGGGCTGAAGACCTGACCAAAACAGGAAGGAGAATGAGACAGGAGTGGCCAGAAGAGTAGGCAGTCATAAGTTCCTGAGTACTCATCCAGTGGGAAAGGGAATAGGGACCACCCCCAGCTGCAGGAGGGTTTAAAAGCAGCTATTTTGTTGGCATGTTGGCAGGAGTTTGTGTTCAGCTGTTGGGGGAGAGAGACGTACCGAGCTCAGCTGAATCATTACAAATAAGCAGTTTTCTTTTGCTTCAACGACTTTGTCCCCATTTACTGTATATAAAAGTTAGTTTATTTAGCATCACGCACAGAAGATTCACAAAGGCCCACCCCACAATGGAACACTTGGACAATCGGGGTACCTACATACAGGAAATACATTGGGTCTGTGCATCAAACAGTTACCATGATCTCATCTTTTGGTCTGACAGTTTGTACTTTGGGAAGCACAAATATTTCATTAGGTCCATTGATACAGTCTCCAGTGATAAATACATCTCTTGGGCCATTAGGAGGTCCATATTTTCCTGTGGGAATCTTATACAAATATTCATCATTAAACTGGATGGACAGTGCACTCACCAACTGCCGTCAGGTCCCCACCTGAATCTGTTGGAAAGCCTCGGTGACTCAGAGTTCTTCCTCAGCGTATGACAGTGATCCCCTCACAAACTGGACTTCTGGGATGGTAGGGAGAATGGGGTGGAATGGCTTTCCATTTGATGTCATCGCACGGGGCTGTCCTGTGCTCCACTGATAGTTTTGCTGGCGTTGTTGGTGAAGTGGATAATGATGGACCTGCTGATGATACTGAAGTTCGGGACAGTACTTAAAATGTTTTCTGCAGTCACTGTATTGTGGAGGCCAATGCACCTCCTAAAACAGAATACAGAATGCTACCTTGGAGGGCTGTCCTCTAGATCAGACAAGTCCCTTCAGGTCAGGGTGAGGAACAAGAACCTCCTCCCAGACTTCTTTGACTGATATGCAAATGTATCCCAGTTCTAGTTCCCCAGTTGGCCTGTTGGCCTCCCTGCCTCTTTTCTTCCTTATATCTCCCTTCCCTAGAATGTTCTCCCTTCCTCAAGGCCCCATTGGTCCTTGTTCGGTGCAGTCCTCCACCCCTGTTCTGCCCCTGTTTCCCCATTGGGTCTCGTCTCTTACCCCACCTCTGCACCACTTTCTCTCTCACCTATTGGACCCTGTTCTCAACTCTGCCCCAACTTCCCCATTTATAAACCATGGTCCCTCACATGTGCCCTTCATCCCTGGACCCCTTCAAGTGCAGTTGCATTAAAGCCTCTCCATGTAATTTCAAACAAAGACCCTTCCCTTTTCTTTACTGCTGAGCGGATTACAATTGATGGTGTGTGTGTGTGAGTGCATGTGAGTGTATGTGCCTGTGCCCCCAAGTGACTCCCTGGTCAGAGATGCTTCTTGGAGGTTGTGGCCCTCTTCTACTTCCACCTACGGCAGCACTGTATGATGGAAAGGGACATTTGGATGGATAAGATCCTTTTGATGGACAGCGGTTGTCCAAAACTTTACGTTTAGGACAGTCTTTAATGAAATGGTCTGATTCTCCACAATTAAAGCATTTAGAATTGTCTTTTGATGCTGCCAGAGCTTTGGCTCCCCCTCTTGACACAGCCATCTCAATCATTTGTTCTGTAGATGTTAATTTTGCACAGGCTTCTACCATCTGGTCAATTGTTGGTTCTGGATTGAGGGGGAGAGCTCTTAAAATTTTTTGCATGCAGAGTTTGCATTAGCTATAGCTAACTTGCATAAGAGTTCCTTTTGAGCTCCCACACTCTCAATTTGTCTTTCAACTGAGCTTGTTAAATGATCAACAAACTTAATAAAAGTCTCATCAGGGGCTTGCTTTACATCAACGAAATCTAAAGTGGGGGTGGCCTCATCAGGGGTCTGTAACAGGGCTGTCCTAGCTGCGTTTATGATGTCATTTAGTACAGTTTCAGGGAGGTCCTGGGCCTGATCTTGGGGCTGTTTGAAATCACTTGTGGTGGTGCATTTTTCCTGATTGTAAGATTTTTGTAAATTTTTCATAATCCCTCAAATGGTTTATTCTGTACCCTCCCCCTTCCTTGTATAGTTGGTTTAGTCCTTATTGTATCCCTTTATACAGTTGTTACTCTCCTCTTGGATCCACTCTTTGTTCCTGATTGTTCCAAGTCACTCCTCCTACCCACCTGTCAATCCTACCCTGTGCCAGACCCTCCCACTCTGGAAATCCCCCGATCTTCGATGCCCCAGTGGCTGGTTCAAATTGTTCCCTACTCCTTGTGTTCCCTGTTGGTCATTGGACTGTGGACCCTACCTTATGATCCTCCCCTAAGTGTACCTAATTGGCTAAGGATTTGTATCCTACCCTGAATTGTTGGAGCGAAACAGAAAGGATTACCTCTACACGCTGAGTCGTGCCGGAAAAGAGGAACTTTATTTACATCTTTCACATTTTATCTGACTCCAAAGGGATTCATGGATTGGAGGTGAGAGTAGCCACCTCTCTTGCCTACTGGCCAGGTCAACGGTCAGTCAACTCTCTCCTCCTCCACGAAATTATGAAAACAAAGCTCTTGTTGACACTTAGAGCATGGGAAAGATCTTGATAAGAACATAAACAATATGTCGGAAGGCTGCGACAGGGCGACACTGAATCCTCCCCCATTTGTAAGACTCTGTAAGTTTGTGTCTGGGGTCTTTGCCTATGCCCTTCCTTCAACTTATGTTCGCTTTGTGTTTCTGTTAATAAGATTGATCCTTGGGAGTGGCAAGTGGAGTCCATCTTGTTCTTTCCTACCTCGATTGTCTGGTGGGTGCCAAGGACACTCAGGAACCCCGGGGGGAAGTGTCGCGGCCCCCTTGCTCACGGTCCTGGGCTAGAAGTGCACCATGACAATCACCCTCTCCACTTAGATGGTTAATTGTCAGTTGAGCCCTAGTAGCATTGCCTTGATATGACTGGATGAGCCCTCTTAATTGTTTTTTTTTCCGGTTTCTCTCCCATAAGATAAATTCAGCAAGGGAGAGGAGAAAAGTTTCTGATGTCATGGGGCACTAGGGTGTGCGCAGAGAAGATGACTAGGAGCAAATTTTCGAAATAGGGTGAGCTTCTCTCATAATCCTTTCCCAGTTTACACAGTTCTTTTAGCTCTATATACGGCATGGGTTCCCACCTGGGAGCATTTTAATGCATCAATTTTCAGATTCTAGCTCAGAATCTGAACAGTTGATGTCATTTTCTGCCCTCAGAGTCCACTCTTGTTTTACCTTTGATAAGTTACTGTTACGCCCTGGCCCTTGCCATTTTGGGGCACCCCATACTGAGCTTGGCTTACTGTTTTGGTATTTTGCTTACTAGAGTGGTTCTTTTTCGGGTCACCGGGTTGTGCCCATCTGTCATTTATTTTGCCGCCAAAGGGACTTTCACCTTTGAAATCCCATGATGACACTCAGCCTTCCTATCTAGGCCCAGGCTGTCACATGCCACACCCATCCCTTCTCTCCCTACTACAGTAGGCCATAGTGGTCATACTATTCCTTGTTTGGTTTGTGCACAGCCTTCTCCAGTCACAGCAGAGGGTAGGAAATAGGCTGGATGAGACCACATGGCAGCACATGGAGCTGCATGAACAGATGACTTGGATGCTGCTGAGTCCGGAGCAGGGCACCCTGGATCAGAGTGATGGGGCGTGGGGAGCTCTGCTCTGGGCTGCCTTGCAGCAGTGGTAGTTCTGGGCCCTTGCCGCAGTCCTGGTGTATGGAGGCCTGTGAGCCTGCCATGGGACCTTCAGGGGCTATGCCCTGGAAGAATGTCCCCTAGGCCTCTCCCATGGAGCTCTGTGACAATGTGTCAGTCTACCTCAGTTCTACTCCTCCTGTTGGCCTATTGGCCATATCAACCTCTGTTGACCATATATGTCCTAGTTCAAGTAAGTTCTCTGTTTCTTGTACCCTCATTGGTGTGTACACCTGTCTGTCTAACCTGACTTTTCCCTGTTAGCCACCGTGATCCTTTGCCTGCCCACACCTTCAGTTGATTGGTTCTTGCTGTCTGACTCCGCCCCCTTGTGCCCATATATAATCCTGGACCCTCTATTTTTCTTTGTCCCTGGACCCTTTTGGTGCGTAGATGAAATAAACACCACTGGATACCCATACAAAGACCCTTCCTGCCCTCTGCCGCAATAGCTTGGTGTGTGAGTGTTGCTTGATTGTTGTGTGCCTGGTAGAGCACCCTCCCTGCGGAGACGCTCTCAGAAGGCTGCAGAAATTTACCATCAGTCCTCACTGCAACACTGGTGCTACTCTTGGGTTTGTGGTTTAGCTATGAGAACAGGAGCTGTGACCCAGCCAGCAGTGGCCAGGAGCAGAACTCCAGCATGACCCTGTCACGGTGGCACAGGAGGTATGTCCTGCACTGGCCAGGGGAATCTCATGGATTACCGGCACTGCTCTCTGCAAAAGAAAGTCCTTGAGCATTTTCTTGTAGGCAACAAGTGGCTTCTTAGGGAGATCAGCCTACTGCCAGACTTCCAAAGGCTTGAAACACCCAACCTCTCCCAGCAAACACTCTCCCTCTCCCTGTGTGAATGCAGTGGGCTGCGACCCAAGCTCCAAGGAGTCCTGCTGGTGGCTCTGTAGAGAGTCCTCATGCACAGAGCTGAGCCAGCAGGCGCTCACTCACACAATCTCTTGGGGGACCACTTTGTATACTAAGAGTAGTTAGTAGTTAGGCAGTTTATCTGTAGTTAGTGCAGATTTGTGGTGGTCCCCGGGCCATCCAAAGAGGAACTGGCCCTCCCTTGGAGGGCCAGCAGCCGATGAGCTGCTTTTAGGTTGCTGTGCTCTCCCTAGGATGTCTCCTTAGGAGACTTCCTTCTCACTCATGGTGAGCAAAACTAAGTGTTCCCATAAACCATTATTACTGTATGTTAATCTTTGACTCCTGATTTGCTGCATCCCCAGTTCCTGGATTTCCCTTCTCCCAATTGGTCCTTTTTGGTTCCTTCCTTCGATTGGCCCTTTCCTCAATCCTTTTCCCCATTGGTCCAAGTTGTTAAGCCCGTCCCCTAGGGCATCTATTTATTCACACTTCCCTGAGACCTCGGGGTCTTTTAGTCACTGGTTCCTGTTGAATAAAGAGGACTCTTGGAAACCAGAAGATCTGTTCCTGCTCTGTTTCTGTGTCGCCTGCAGTGGCTCTGCCACCTTGCCACTTAGGTGACCTTCACAACTGAGCTAAGTCACCATCACCTAGGGTGTGCCTGTGCACTTGGCAGGTTCGGTATCTTGTTAAAGACACTTCTGTCATGGAAGGTCATGGCACCTCTGGGACCACCAGTGGTCTGCGACAAGTGGCACCCAATATGAGACTGACGTCCAGTCTCCCCTGAAGAAGCGCCTCCAGTCCGCTTTGGCACCTGGACAGAAGATTCACTCTTGGGTATCCACTTCCTCGATGGGGACCCACTTGCATTTTAGCAAGTGCTACCCTTGAGGCGCTGACCAGGACCTCTCAGCACCTTCAGATGAAGGCTGGTCAGTCGAGGTGACGACCCCCTAGCAACTGTCTATTGACCACTGCCATCTGGCGAAGAAAATTGTAAGTTGAGAGAAATATTTTATTTGATCTTTCATGTTTGTTACTTGTTTTGTTGCTGGGGTGGGAAAGGAATTTTGGATGGGGAACAAGTTGAGCCATCCATTGCTTATCCCATCTGTATGGGAGCTTTATATCCAAGTTAAAGAATCCATTGTTGCACGAAAGTTTAAGTTTCGTAGGGGAGTTCCCAAAAGATTTATTCATTGGGTTTTCAAGTATTGCCCTAATACTAATTTGAGTTCTATTTGTTCTGATGCATTTTGGGATAGAGTTGGGGGGCAGTTAAATATAGTTCAGTTAAATGGGGACCTTTCTGTTGCTGAGTTTTTTCCGTTATTCCAGTTGATAATAAAGGCTTTGAAAAATGAGGGAATCAGTTTGGGGAAAAACAATCAGTTTGGGGAAAGTTCTGAAAAGGTTTTTGGGACCCAGTTGAAAACCCCTTCCCCTATTCCTTTACCCCGTGTTCCTAAAATTCTCTTCCCTGCCTGAGGGGAGGTCAGCGGATATTTCATGCAATTTCGTGCTGGGTTACTGCCGACTCCTGGACACCCCCAGATCCTCTTTCTTCCCTTGCCAGAGTGGTGCTGGCCACACTGCCCTGGATCTTCCCCTGAACCTCTTTTCCATGCCCACTTACTCAACTTTCTGACTCAAAGTCTTCTGTCTGCCAAGATGGTGCCAGCAACATGGCCAGCTCCACCATCTTGTCTTCCCTCTCACCAAGTTTTTGCATCCTTTCACTACAAAATGGCTGTCCTTTCACCCTCTCCACCACCCTCTCCACCACCCTTTCCTGCACATTGCAGCACATCTGCACCAAACATCGCGCCCGGCTCCTCCCCTTCTCCAGCATCCCTTATGTCGTTGGGTGCAATCGCAGCGGGCCCCTCCCATTCCACCAGAAACGCCCCTGCCATTGGGGACACCCCTTCCATTGTGGGCCTCACCCCTTGTCACACCTCTTCGGCCTCAGGTTCTGCCCCTTGTACACTCCCTTCTGTTATTAACCCTGCCCTTCAGAGTCTGCCTGTGTTTGGCTCCTGTACCACCAGGGCTGGATGTGGAAATGATGGCAGCCAGAGGGAGGCCATATTGACCTTCACTGCCGCCTCACATCAGGCATGTCCAGATTGCCTGAAGAAGCCCAGCGCTTGTGTTAGACACCCTCCGTCCTCTTTGGAGGATGAGAGCAGTGAGTCTTCACTTTCTGAATACTAAGATCACTGGGCAAAAAACTGAGGGGAGGTGGCAAGGGAAGGCAACTGGGAAATGGTGATAAGATCTCAGCCTTCCCAGTCATGTACAAGCAGAGCAGGAGAGCAGGGACACGGGTCTCTTGGGACCCAGTCCCATATCAAGAGCTAAAGGGGTTATCTAAAGCCATAAAGGAACATGGGTGGGGATCACGTTATTTTAAAAACTTACTTGAAGCCACTTTTGCTGCACACATGCTGATCCCCCATGATATTAAAAACATCATAGGGTGTCTCCTCTCCCCAGCAGAATACATGTTGTGGGAGAGGCAATGGAAGAGGCAATTAGGCACATTGGTCAGCACTTATGAAACAGATCCAAATAAACCTAATTGCCGGTGAAGGTGACTTTCAAAAACTTAATGATCAAAAAGGCATCCCCAAAGCCGCATTCACTGATGTAACCAACGCTGCAAAGATTTCAATTCTCACCCCAGATGATTCAGTTCCAGTTCAAAGCTTCACTAACATTAAACAAGGGGTGGGTGAATTGTTTATTAAATTTGTTGATCATTTTAAAGTTGCCCTTTTAAGTTGCCCTGTTTTGAAGAAAAAAATCGAGAGCAGAGGAAAGAGATGTTAGCTAAATTAGCCATGATGAGTGCCCATACAGGTACTAAAACAATTTTAAGATCCCTGCCTCTTGAGCCTGAGCCCACTGTCGATCAAATTATCGAAATCTGCATTAAACATACTTCCACTGAAAACATGGTAGCTCAGGCTGTTTCTAAAAAGGAATTACAAAAGTGTCTGGGACTTTCGCAGTTGTTGCAGCAAAAGAAAACCAAAGGTGTTTCAGCTGTGGGGAATTTGGTCATTTCATGGTTGAATGACCTCAAAAACCTGGACTGGTAGAAGAGGTCACCAGTGGCTGCATGTCAACCCCAATGCATGGTGGCGGTTGGAAATGGTCAGCAGAACACAGGACAGCCCCGCGCAATGACATCAAATGCTCAGCTGTCCTGTTTCGCTAGTCCTGCCAATATCTCGAGCAAGGGGAAGAAAGATCAGTTTCTCCACAGGCCCAGATTCCATCTCTGATGTGCCCGACAAAGTGAAACAGACCCGTTTTACTCCAAGGTACAGGTGGGAACCCGCCGCCAGTTGGTGAGCAATCTATCCATCCAATTTGAGGAAGACAGTGTTTATAAAATAGCTACAGGAAAAAGAGCACCCACCAATGGACCATTTGATATCCTTATTATTGGTGATCCTATCCATAAACCCACTGATATTTTCGTTTTCCCTGAAGTACAGACTCTGGAACAAGGTGAAGAAATCTTTGTCTCTGTTATGTGTACCAGGTCTCAGCCAATAAGGACTACATGGGGGAGAAACATGAGGTGGAGACCAAAATGTACCAACCAGTGAAAGGGTACAAGGGGAGGGAACAGTCCAAGCTAGCCACTAGGGCCTCAAAGACTGAGAGACTGGCAGGGAAAAATCCAGAAGAGTGGGAAGGGCTAGGGAAGGATTGACAATTCCAAATGAGGAGAGAAGGACCGATCTAGGATAGACAGAAAACTCAGTGGGTGTGACTAAGGGAAGGATCTGGAATAAGGGCAGGGTCGGGGGTAAGACTGGCATGGGATTGGGCATGGTTTAGGGCAGCACAGTACCAAGTGGGAGGAAGGGGGAACCCACAAGATCCGGAACAACACAGAGAATTTGAATTGACTATTTAACACACCACCACAGGTCCAGTGGAGTTGTTTGTGCAGTTTTTGGCCAGATTGCAAGCCACACTCTCCCGGCAAGTTGATAACGATGAGGCCAGAGCTACTCTGTTGCAGTGGCTTGCCTTCATAAACGCAAATGAAGATTGTAGAAAAGCATTGCTCACAGTTCATAATGCACACTCTTGTGACATAGCAGATATGGTTAGGGCATGCCAAAATGTGGGTACTGCCACTCATTGTACTAAGTCTCTGGCTGTGGCTTTTGCCACACCATTCCATGTTTCAAATACTTGGATGGAAGGTTGTTAAAATGTGATTCAATCAATCATTTTAAAAGGTATTGCCCTCGACAAAGGGATGGGATAAAAATACCACCTAGAGATTGTCCCCAGTGTGGAAGAGGGAAGCATTGGGCTACTGACTGTCATTCGCAGTACTCTGTAAAAGGGAAGGCTATACAATCAGGAAGCATCTGGTGGGGGGCAGGCCAGTCACGGTGGCACAGAAAGAATTTCCTGCAGTGGCCAGGGGAATCTCATGCTCCCTGTACAAGAAACTCCTTGAGCACTTTGTCATAGGTATCAAGTGGGTTCCCAGGGAGATCAGCCTGCTGCCAGGCTTCCAAAGGCTTGAAACACCCAACCTCTGCCAGCACCAGAGCAGCACTGTGTGAGTTCAGTGGACTGTGACCCGGGCTCCAAGGAGTCCAGAGACTCCTGAAGTCTCCTGTGGCCCTGGAGAGAGTGCTCATGCACTGAGCTGAGTTGATGGGTGCTCACTTGCACAATCTCTTGGGGACCATTTTATGTATTAACAGTAGTTAGTAATTAAGCAGTTAATCTGTAGTTAGTGCAGATTTTCATAGGTAGATGTAGAAGTAGTTAAGTCTGTAGCTCCTGCATTTATCCCTAGGAACCTGATCCTGCTTTTTTGCTATGTTTCAATAAAATGTATGGCTCCAATCCAGCTCATGCAAATTCTTTTTGGACTGGACCAGACCTGTGGAGCTAAACTGGTTCCAAAGAGAAATTCTGCCTCTCTGCACTCAGCCCGTCTTGTCTTAAATGATGAGCTGGCACTCAAGCGACTTTTGTTTCCACAGAATTTCTGTCCCTTTAGTGCATCAGACCCCCTGTGTCCTTCCCAGGGATATGGTGTCTCCTAAGCAGGCACGTGGCCTACCAGGCAGCTGTATCAGCAGGGGCATTTGCTGCTGCACCTTTCTTCCAGATGCAGATGCAGCAGCACTGAGTTCATTCCCACTTTTTTTTTCTTCTGTCTTCAGTAGAGCTGTGATTGTCATGCCCTTTTCAGAGCTCACATTATTCCCACATGGCAGCAGATGCTATTCAATGGCTTGTGTGGTGTCTGGAATTCCTTACAGATGTTTCACACTTCTTACATTCCTTCACCAACATGGTGCCCCATCCCTTCAGGCCTTGGCGCTGCAGCCACTGGACCCTTCTCTTTCTCCTACTGAGATAGATCAAGGTGTCTGCAGTGCAAGTGGGTTCCTAATGCCTGGGTACCACTTGGATCTAGCTCCTGGTGCTGCACAGACACGTTCCCCAAAGAGGTGGCAGAGAATTCTCCTTGCCTTGGCCAGTGGTCTCCATGTGACTTGTTTCAAACTTGTGGTCAAAGACCCCAGGAGCACCCCACAAGCACAGGGCAGAGCTCCAAGGGAACTGATCATATCTCACTGCAGGGGATCTCAAGGGGCAAAACATACCTGGATCATGTGGGCATCCAGTTTTCTGTTTGACATGGTTTCAGGGGAGCTTCAGCCTGCTTTGTAATGGGAGGCCTTGGGGGCCTATTCCAGATCAGTGGGTCTTGCCTTCTCCAGGCTGAGCAGACCCTGCTCTCTCAGTCTGTATACTGTGATGGACAAGATCCAAAGGACTCCTAATTGGTGAAGTGTTTAAGAGTGACGGTTATAATGTTATTAATTGTTGACTGTGCTGTCATTGTAAACTGTTCTATGCTCAGGTTTGTACCCCAATCCTAGTTCTCTCTTCCCCCTTAAATGTTTGTAGCCCCAGTCCCAGTTCCTGATCTCCCCAGTTGCAGGTTCCGCCCCATTAGAAACCCCAAAAATCCCTTATTGGTCCCAAGCTTAGCCTCCGCTGCTCCCAAGTTACTCACCGCCTGCTCCACTTCCTGCTTCCTGATCATCCTCCGCCTGTCCGTCATCCCAAGACCGCCGCCCATACGGAAATCTCCTAAATACCCANGCCCTCTGATCATCTCCATGGCCTCCTCTGGGCCCGCTCCAACAGCTCCCCATCTTTCCTGTGCTGAGGAGACCAGGCCTGGACACAGTGCTCCAGGTGGGGCCTCCTGAGGGCAGAATCAGAGAAGCAGAATTGTCTCCCTCAACCTGCTGCCCAAGTTTCTTCATAAGCAGCACAGGATTTATTTGGCTTTCTGGGCTGTGAGTGCCCACTGCTGCCTTATTATGTGGCCTTTCATCCCCCAGAACCAACAAGCCCTTCTCAGCACCACATACACAGAGGGGTCACAAAGGCCCTGAGAACATCCCACAAGCACTGGGCACAGCTCCAAGGGAACTGATCCCATTTCACTGCAGAGGATTTCAAGGGGCAAAGAAAGCATATCTGGATCAAATCACCTGATTTTTTGACAAACGGATTGTGGGAACTTCGTCCCCCTTTGCAAAAGAAGGCTCTGAGGGCTTATTCCAGAATAATATGTCTACATTTGTGGGCATTGGGCCCCTAAGTGTTGTGGCCCTCACAGAGCTAAGATTACTTGTTGCCGTGCCTTCTCAGAGCCTGCGCTCTGCTAACCCAGGCGGCTGTGACACAGCGAACAGCAGGGGACATTACCCCAGACACTGGGGGGCTAGGGCTGTGTCTAGGGAAATACCTGGATCAGGCTACTTCCCTGTGGGAGAGACTGATGACCTCGGAGAAGAGAGGAGCCGACTCTATCGAGGGGTACAATCCGGAGTTTATTTGTCCCCAGCTGGGACACCTTCACTTCAGGGGAACTGCCTCAGCAGAGCCTGGACAAATGCAAGACAGTAGCTTTTATACAGGGGTGGGAAAAGCGGAAGGAACATAACATCCACCAATCTGGAACAAATGGGGAGTGGTATGAGAAAAGAGCGGCACATAAAGCAACCAATCACTAACAGAGAGGAGGGACTTTCCCTGGGTTGAACCTATCACTCGATGCACCTCTTGGATCTTTCTAGAACTAGGGAGGCATCCCAAAGTGACGGGCAGGGCCCAGGAGAGGGGAATTAGGGATGGACAAGGAACTTTCTGGGGATTTGGGAGGAGAAAAGGAGGATTGACACTGAGCTGGGGAGGGAGAAACCAAAGAGTATAACCATCTGAAATCCAACAGGGGAGAAAGGAGCAAACCATTTTAACTAATAGCGAAAGCACACTGCTACAGTTACTTTTCTGTTTATTGGGGAATTTAATTCTCATCTTTATCAATGTTAGCAGATGGTTCAAGCTTTTTAGGACAACTGATACCACAGTACCTCTGAACCTTTATGAATTAAGCTCAGCAATTTGATTAATGAGATTTTTCATTGCTTTCATTTTGCTTTCTGGTTTTTTTTGGTCTCTGCAGTACCTCCTTGCAATTTCCTTTTGCATGGAACTTTTTAAGGTTGGGCATGGGGTGTGTCACTTGGCATTGAAATTAGGAGGTGTCAGACAGTGTTGGTTTTCTTCATCCCAAACCTGTTGTGACTGATTAACTAAGGACAAGAGTTTAATTTATCGGAAGCAACCCATACCACATTCACCTCAACTGTGTGGGACAGCCTGTTCTGCTGCCATAGTTAGGCAAAACATTCAGAATTTAACAAGCATTAGAAAACAAACAAACAAATGCAAAATCCAAAATACAGGGAACAAAATGAGCTAAAATGAATGATTCACGTAAAATAAGTGAAAGAACTATCCAGTGTTACAACACTTACTTTTCACGTTACTTATTTCTCACCATCTCTTTGGTGTNCCTGAGCTGTTCTCAGACCACTGGGGCTTCAGTGATGGTGAGACTCTCTCTAAAGCTTGCTGGACATACAAAACTGTGGGAGATGAGGGTATTCTGGATGTCCTGAGGTCATCTTCAAAATGCCTCTGGCTCGCTTGTGGCTCTTGTTATATAAGGTTTTTTGGTTGTCTGGGAAGTCTATTGTATTTTAAAATAAATATATGTCTTTGTTTATATATCTATATCCAGATAGATAAATTTATAGACAGTTTTTTATATCTATATCTATGTTGTAGTTTAGATGCTAAACTCTCAGAGGAGAATAGGTTGAGTTACCTGGTGTGCTTTAACACAGGAGTAAGCAGCTTGACAGTTGCTGTCTAGCCAAAGACTTCTTTGAAGTCTGAGAAGTACTCATGCTGGAGAAAACAGCATTTCACTGTAAATGGTAAAAACATCAAAACTCAAAAAAGAAAATGCAAATTTCCCCCCCTCCAATCTAGAAGACATTTGAGAAGAAATTTTGTAACCATCCATTCACATTATCAAGTATTTCTATTAATTTTTTTTTCACAGAGTGAGCAAATAGTACTAAAATTATTTTGCGGGAGTGGATCAGACCAAAGTCTCATCCTGAGCTTGTAGTTATAAGAAAAATTAAAATAAAATGATATAGTTATACTTTGGTAATAGATCTTTCCATAGTTACTTTTTCTGCATCTTTACACGTGGTGCATGGTAGCTGTTGAAAAGAATAATTAGACATAGAATAATGAGACTTTTAAATCATAGGTTTAAAAAATCACAGAAAAGCCTTGGTTGGAAGGGCCCTTAAAGTTCATCCAATTCCAACCCCTGCTGTTGCAGGGACAGCTTCCACTAGAATAGGTTGCTCCAAACCCAATCCAGCCTGGCCTTGGACACTTCAAGAGTTGGGGCACAGCTTGCCACAGCTGTGATGCCACAGCTTCTTTGGGCAACCTGTGCCAGGGCCTCACCACCTTCACACTGAAGATTTTTTTCAACATATCTAGTCTAAAGCTACTTTGTCTCCTTTTGGACCCATTTTTCCTTGCCTTGTCACCTTGCCCTGTCACTCCAGGCCCTGTAAATAGTCTCTCCTCATCTTTTATATATACCCTTTTCAGGTACTGGAAGGTTGCAATTAAGTCACCTCAAAGCCTTGTCTTTTCCAAGCTGAACAATCCCAGTTGTCCCAGCTTTTCCCTGTAGCAGAGGTGCTCCATCCCTCTGACCATCTTGGTGGCCTCCTCTGGACTTCCTCCAAAAGGTTCAAGTTCTTCCTATTCTGGGCATCCCAGGTGGGTTGGGTCACACCTTGACCAGACAGGTGGAACTACCTCCCTCAGCCTTGTGGTCACAGTGTGTTGGATACAGAAATAGTTGTTGCAATAGTAGTAGTAGTAGTAGTCGTTGTAATAGCAACNCCAATTCCAACCCCTGCTGTTGCAGGGACAGCTTCCACTAGAATAGGTTGCTCCAAACCCAATCCAGCCTGGNTTTTCTTCTTTGTTTCTTAGCTTGTGTCTACAACTGCCAGGAAGGGTAAAAACCTGTTGTGGGCAGCTACTGCCTTAATTTAAACATAGCAATTAAATTATATGGTCATCATCTGAAGCTATGACTCAGTTTCCAGTGCTGCAGTAGTGTTCATAATTTCCTGTACTCTTTTATTAATTGCACTTGCCAGGTTTTATCAAGAGGGCATTCACTTTTACTTTATACCCAGAACCAAAGGAAGAATTTCAGTGAGTTAAGAAAAGTTTCGTTCAGTGCATATGTGTAGGAGAGGGACCAGAGTCTGGACTTCTCTGAAATGTTGTCATAATTACAGTCTACCGTATTTTTAGACTGTCAAG
>VYZR01029903.1:0-18150 GCA_013400675.1 Oxylabes madagascariensis
CAAAGAAGAACCTTGCTGCACATTCCAATTCCTGCCTTCAACCAGACATTCAATATGCAGAAGAGACTGCCAAGTATGTTTGATGGGAAGATAGGAAGGTTAAAAGGAAACAGGGGAAAAGGTCAGAAAGGCAAGGATGAGCCAGTAGAGATATTAAAGAGCATTACAAACTAGAGTATTTCACCGTGAGAGCAGAAAGAAGCAAGTATGTTAGGCTGGTGTAGCAGTACCACTTAAATATCACACTGCCTGTTAGATCAGAAGATCTGGTTTAGTAACCTGGCTAATGAGAAAACAAAACACCACACAGAATCTGCATATGGGACCCTACATTTAAAGAAAATATAGACAGGAAAAATCTGAAACTGTATGCGCCAAAAAGAATTTCCTCTCATCACCACAAACAGCACCACGGGTCTGTGTCTGTTTAGAAATTGTGAATAAGCTTTGGACGCTGTTGCTGTCAAACTTAAATGCCGACCAAAACTTCCAGCTTCATTATATAAATAAGAACGAAAACAGTTTGCTGTTCCCAGGCTCAGTGAACGTGAAATACTGTGGCATTGCACCTTTCTGGAGTATGTCAGTAGCCTGAATAGGGACTACTTGGGCTTTTGATTAAAAAGCAGGGCTGATCATTAGCAATATGGAGCCCTTCATACTCTAAGGGTTTCCATTACGTATTTTAAGCAAGACCTTTGTTTTCTTCTGCTATCAGTTTTGCTGTCATCAGAATTACATTTCAATGTGTTTTACAACATGAAAAGACTGTATATCTCCTGCTTAAGATACATAATTGAAAGGTGATCTGAATCACTGAAAAGCTGAGGACTTTATACCAATTTAATTGTAACAAGTTTAGTTGAACATAACAACCCAAATTCCTTGCTCTGGAGTTACTTCAAGGATGAACTGCGTCACAGGCAGCTTGCTTCTTAGAATCAGAAAGACAGCTGATGAAAAGAGCAGGTGCAATTTAGAAATGGGTTTAGATTATATCCTATAACACACCACTTACATTACCTATATTATGCTCACTTAGATGACTAAGTCTCTTCTCTAATTACTCTGGAGATGATTATTGCTGAGTATAATCTACCTAAGAATTATTAGACTGTCTACAGAATGATTACATACTGTCAGCCCAGAAACCCTTGATGCTTCCTTTCTGTGTAAGCTGTCATGAGCTGTGTAAAGCAGCAAGGATGAGTGGTTAGAGCACAGTACTGGGAATCGAGAGAGCCTGGGGTGTATGTTGTTCTGCCATAAGCTTGCTGCTTGGCTTTGGATAAATCTTGTGGCCTCACAGTAATTAAATTACCTCACACAAGAAATGGGGAGAGCATTTACTCAGAGTTGCATCTTTAAAATCTTTGAATGGAGATTGCTGCGTAAACAGAAAATGCAAAATTATAATAATTAGGACAAAGCCACAATTCTTATCTATTAATTGCTTCCTCTTTAAAAAACATAACAGCAGAATGCTCCTGTAAAAGACTGGTTTCCAATAGGATGCAAAATCAAAGAAGAAGAGCAGGAAGGACACATCTTTAGAAAAGAGAATTTCGAAGAATCTTTGTTCCATGTTTTATATGTGAAAGGAAGAGAACAAAAGACAGACCCTGCAATATACAGCTTAAGTTACAGTGGATTTTTGCTTTTCTTTAACCACCTCCTTAGTTGGAGAAAGCTAATTCAGCAGCACTAGTACCCCAAAATCATCAAGACACTGCAGCACTAGTCTTTGTTTCATCATTTCCAAAATACTTTCCTCTGCAAGTTCAAGACAGCAGCCATGCAGGCATACAATGGATGGGACTAGTTTTTTCAATAAACTGTGTTTAGGAGAGAAGGTGGCTTAATGCAGATAGTAGAAAATACCATCTAAATGTTGAAATTATATTGAGGCTTAAAATGACAGATTTTGGTGGAAGGGTAGTAGAGCCAAGAAAACCTTTTGTTGGTATTCATTTTTGTCATCACCACCTTAGTCATGTTCTTTCTGGTGGAACATTGATTTGGAGTACCTAAAAATCAGATGAACTCAGGTTATTCAGAAGAAATGTACTTGATTGCTAAGGCAATTTAAGCCTATACCCATGAAGGCATCCCACTAAACTTAAATGGTTCCTCTTACAGTGGGTTACAGGAAGAAAAGAGCTCCTTATATACAGAGGAGTAAGTAACATTGAAAATGCCTATGAGACCCTAGATGATAGTTACATCATAGGCCAGTAAATCAACTGATGCCATTGAATGAACCTAAAGAGCAAGAAGTATCAACGGTACTTGGGTGTTTTGGGGTATTTTTATATAGTCAGAAGACTGGACCAGAGAACTGAGAGTCATTCTCCCACACCAAAGGTGGCTTCCATCCATAACAAAGAAAAAGGATGGCAGGTGCTGGATTATGATGTAAAATAAAGATATCATTTGCTGAGCTCTGTGAATGTTCAAAATGAAAAAGATAGGAGAAATCCTGGCTGCAGCTTCTTTATCCAATTATACCATTGAAGATTAATCTATGGAAATGGCTGCAGCTGTACATAAAATGTGACTGCAGGCACAACGGCAGGCTTAGATGCTGAGCTCTTACTCATGCACCACAGAAGGTGATTCATATCCCCATTACACAAGTGACAGAACAGAGCACGACTCCTCAGTGTGACAGGGACTGAGTGCTGCAAGGACTCCAGGCATGCTGGAGCTACTCTCAGTGTCCAGAAATCTGTTAGGCACAACAGCACTGAACCACGCAACCAAGCTGCTCCATTGCCCAGTCAAGAAGGTTGCCCACTTCTGGAGTAATGTTGTATCAAAAAATCATCAGTCTCTTGCTTTGTTTTCATAAATTTTCTCATTTTCCTTACTTTAATTCACAGAAATCTGGGACAGGATATTTATGTTGTATCTCTGAAATGCATCACAGGAAACATTTATTATTATCGGCTTTTTTAATGTGTTAGAATGCCACTTGTAACAATGAGGCTAAAGCACTTCACAATAGCTAAACACTCATAATAATAAATAGTCCAGGCAGGTGGACTGTCATCCTGAGAGGGTAAGGCAGTAATGAAAATGAAGCAGCAGAAAACACAGAGGCAACAGCATTACTTTCTTATGCAATGAGCCTGTTCAATCTTCATCTATGCTTCATGGTTTTTGATGCTGCCTGTACAGAAATGCTTATGGCAGGCCGACAAACTGCAAAAGGCATTTCACTTCCTCCTGCAATAAATGTGCTACAGTAACTATGTTATTAAAATTATATTAAAATTCAAGCATAGATTTTTTTCCTCAGCTTAGCATTATTCATCAAATTGCAACATGAACATCAAAACATAAGACAAAATACATTTTTGGTGTTATGCAGGTGATACAGGATTTCATTAAAGTGACTGCACACCTGCAGCAGTTTCATGTCTTGTATTAGTGTGTCATGACTAAATAATCTGTGTGTGAATTGCTGCAAATTAAATCATAGCACTTGGAGAAAAGATCGGACAGTAACACAAGGGGCAGCAAATTCCCCTATGTGACTTATCCGCCATCTGGTGCAGTGCAAATAGCACTCATTCAGGGGAGGTTCTGCTTAGTAACCACAGCAACAGGTCTGCTGAATACTCCTAAAAGTTATGCATGTGTCAGCAACCTTTTCTTTCCTCCCATACACATCAGTCACTGGGGACTGTGAGCAGTGGCATGTCCTTCGTGGGCTACAGATGTTTTTGCTGCAGCATTTTCCAGTATTCCATTTTTCAGGAGACTAAAAACTTGGAGAGTTTTGTTCTAGTTTTTTGCAATATGCCTTCAAGGAGTTCTGACTCAAAAAAACTCTCTCCATGATTAAGCCATTTTCCTTATTCATGTAAGGGGTAGATAGCTGCAAGGTGGGAAGAGATCACTGATAACAGAAATATTTCTAACTAAAATAAAAGAAGTACTTTTGGCTCCTGTACTTTGAAAGGGATAGGAAAAATGTGTTTTCTAAAATGTTCACAACTGAGTATCTCTGTCATAAAAGAGTCCATGTTTACATAAATGGCCTTATCCACAAGGTACAACTGGAAGATAGTAGTTAATAGACGGGCAAAATCAGAAAGCTCACACTGTATTGTGTTTCATGCTGATTGCATGTTATTCCTTATGTACGTATTTTAACAGAAAAATGTAAATAATAAATTACCCAGGAGTTTTTAAACTTCCCTATATTTGCTGTGGATATCAGCCAAGAAAAACTGGATGATAGTGAGAGATATTCCCCTGCTTATCTTCCCCGCTATTCCCTGCCAGCCCAAAGGCCCTGGTGTTTTTTCTCCAAGCCTGCCTGTAGCTTTACCGGTGTGAAGGAGTGGTCTGACAGCACAAGCCTGGCTGGTGCCACTTCAGTCTGTCCTGAGGCTGTGACGCATCCCGCTGACAGCTGCCTGCTCAGGAAACAAGGTGTGAAGGTCCAAAGCCAGCAGAGGTCTGGCAGAGCAGAACTGGTGCCCTAGAGCCCACCCCAAACAGCCCCAGCGCTGCGTGGGTGCGTGCACAACCACTGCAGGTTGTGGCTGTTTCAAAAGGTGCCATGGGGAGCTGGGCTTGGCTCAGGTTGGCAGGGACAGAATCTGATACCAAGCACATGGGAGCATTGGCTGCTTCTGCTCCAAACGTGCTTCCACAGCAGTTTGTGCTCATTAGTCAGCTGCAAGATGAGCACCACATGTCTGGGAGCTTTGCTTCAGACTGTTTTGCAGAGGTGGAGCACTGGATGATGTCAGGGTGCACTGCACATCATGACGTCCACGTGAACATGTGAAGCCCAGGTTTTAACCCGGCTGCTGGTAGTGACAACAGCAGTACAGACACGAGGGCACATAAGGGCTGAGATACTGGATGCAAAGGTGAATTCTCACCTTCTGTAAAAATGAAGGAACACCACCAGTCTTGTCTCTCTTAAGTATTGTGGTCAGTGTTGCTAAGAGTAAAATCCAGCAGGTCATGATTTTCTTTCAACTACAATTAGCTCATACCCAGAGATGGACACAGGTTCACCAAAACCATTTTACATTGCATTTGTGGAATGAGAAACTATTCTCTAACGATATATCCCAGGAGATCAGAGAGACCAGAGCTAAACTCTACTATTTACTCCTAGAGAGAGAGCAGGCCAAGCACACAAAATAAATAGGTAGTATCTAGTTCACTACTCGGGGGAAGTGTCAGAAGAGGAAACAGCTGCTTTAAAGAAATTTTGATGGCAATAACATGAAAGAGGACAGGATTGATTTAATGCTTCCAGTCTGACTCCCAGATGAGGAATCAATTATCCTGCATCATTTAATCTCCTTATGCAGGTCATGACACAAACTAGAAATTACAAGCATCGTGTCTAAAATGAAGAGCAGCTCTTAATGGTAGTTAGCATCAGCCTCAGACTATTTAGAGGAAAATATAGCTAGGATTTGGGGAGCTCTGAAGAGTTGGCTCCACTGGATTTCTGCAGTCAGACCCTAATATTTTAAAAGTGGGTTCATCCTTGTTTACCTAATGGAGATGCAAAGCAGTTAAGAAAAGAAAGAGAAAAAAGAAAAAAGAAAAGAAAACAGTAATAAAGAAAAAATATTACCCCTTTGGACAAACTTAAGCCTACAAGAAATATGACCTTCAGAAAATTTGCAGAAAGTGCAAAATTTACGTGCTGTGTTTCAAACTATCCTCTGTCATGGCAACTTTCTCAGATAAACCAAGCTCTATTTTTTTTACAGCATTCAACAGAAATACCACATGGTCTCTGACCAGGTACAACCCCTAGCCAAGCCAACCTTTTTTTGGAACAAAAATTCCCTGGAGGAAGAAATGTGATGCAGTAGGAGTCTCCATCTGAATCCCCTCCAGGCTGGAAGAGATGATAACCAAGTTCTAGTCCCTATACAGCCTCCCACGGAGATTGTCAATTTTATTTCTTGTGTGAAACTGTTGACATAATCAAGCACAGGCATGAAAACAGAAGCAGTATAGCTAAAGAAAGATCCTTATTTTGTCAGAGAGTTGTTTTTCCTATGAACCAGGAGAAAACTAGGACACAGAACGTAAGCATTACGATTAACTTCCAAGAGAAGCTAAAATTATCCAGGATTATACAAATATAAGCAGTTTTGATTTATTTCCTGTTACCAAAAACAATTCAGCACTGAAGACAAATTAAGGGGTCTGTGGTAGTATGCTTTGGGCTGTGTTTTGGGGGTTTTTGCAAAAATTCTATGATTAATGTATTTTCAAGAAGTAAAGTCAACATACCTGGTCTGAAAACTCTTTAACCTTGGAAGTGGGAATTTAAGTTTTGCCTTAAACTCCATATAGGAACTGTCCAAAGCAGTGGTTTCTAATCAGTCAAATCAGGAACTACTAGCCTTATTACTTGCTGTCCCTACATCAGTAGCTGCCAGTGCTCTTTCTTCCAAGTAAGCAGATGCCAAAGGATCTAGGAAATAAAATCTTCTGCATTTCTCACATCACTCTGCATAATTCCACTCTCCAACATTTTCCCTAGTTTTATGTCTTTTCCCAGAATGCCCCAAAGTAGTGAGCTTTCCCAGTCCTGGTGGTACTCACCTGCATCTCAAACTAGGATTTCTGGATCAAGGGATAGAACACCTTGTATCTACAGCATGCATGATAGGATGTAGGAATCATGTAACTTAAGGGCCGACCTGTACACGTAGTTTAAGGCCCGACCTATTTTTTACACCAGAGTACTCAGGAAACCAACTATGTATCACTTTCATTCAGGATATCATGAAGAAGAAATAATCGTAGCAATTTGTTCAATATGTACTTAACACTGCAATTTTATGACTCTATAACATATCGTACTCAACAAAATACCAAAACACACTCTATACTTGTGATGTTCCTGGCAGCACAAGGACATGCTCTACAGAGGGATCTGCACAGGCTGGATCAACGGGCTGAGTCCAACCCAACGAGTTGAGTCCAACGAGGTTCAACCCCCTCAAGAGAGAGTTTTTTCACATCTACTCCAGGCAGTGCTGCAGGCTGGGGCAGAGTGCCTGGAAAGCTGCCCAGCAGAAAAGGACCTGGGGGTGCTGGTCAACAGCTGCTGAACAGGAGCCAGGAGTGAGCCCAGGTGGCCAAATGGGCCAATGGCAACCTGGCTTGTGTCAGCAATAGTGTGGCCAGCAGAACCAGGGCAGTGATTGTCCCCCTGTACTCGGCAGCGTTGAGGCTGCAGCTCAAATCCTGTTTTCGGTTTGGGACTCTCACTAGAAGACACTGAAGTGCTGGAATGCATCCAGAAAAGGGAATGAAGCTGCTCAATGGTCTGGAGCACAAGTCTGATGAGGAGTGGCTGAGGGAGCTGGGAGTGTTGAGGCCAGAGAAAAGGAGGCTGAGAGGGAAAACCTTTTCACTCACTACAGCTGCCTTGCAAGAGGTTGTAGTGAGGTGAGGGTAGGGCTTTTCTTTCAAGTAACAAGGCACAGGACAAAAGGAAACATCCTTAAATTGTACCAGGGGAGGTTTAGTTTGGATGTTAGGAAAGATTTCTTCATGTAAAGGGTTGTCAAGCATTCCAAAAGGTCACCCAGGAATGTGGTGGAGGAACCACTGAAACACCTGCAGGTATTCAAAAGACATGTAGTTGTGGCACTTGGACATGACTGAGTGGTGGACTTGGCAATGCTGGGTTAACAGTTGGGTTGGATGATCTTAAGGGTATTTTCCAACATAAATGATTCTGTAATTCTATGACATAAGTTACTGAAAAGATTCAAGACCAAATAAAGTGATTTGTTCTGTTTTCCTTGTCAGTTTTTCTCAGAAAAGAAAACTTTAAAAGCACCATTCCTGAAGCTTTGCCAAAAGCTTTCTTGTGTCATTGCATCGCAGATCAAGAATTTTAAATAAAATGTGCTCTGAAGGCTGCTTCTATACCTACATAAGGTAGCAACTCCCACTGGAATTGTTAGGTACCGGCTGTGAATGACAGGCTGCAGTTCTAAAAAAAAATCACTAAATATTTTCCCAAATAACTACAAATCAACAAGAAATGTTTGAAGAAGACTGTAAGATGCAGAAGGAAAGTGCTCCGTTTTGAACCCTCTCCACTTTTTCAAGTGCCATGTTTTACAGATACGCAGTGAGGATTTGTTTCTTCAGAGGAAATACACCTCACACTTCACACACAGGCCAGCCAAAATGTTTCTGAGTGCCACTGAAGTTCCAGTATTCCTCCCACTTCTGAGGACAGGCAGCTGCCTGCCTCTGGTGTCCTGCAGGTTGTTAGCTGGCTCCTGCTGGCACATGCAGCAGTGCGCCCTGTGGATTAACAACCAAATGCAGTTGAGGTTAAAACAGGCAGTGCTATTTCTACCTAAGAAAGCCTTTCATCTCCACAGGAGGACTTTTAACGGTAGCAAATGATAATCAAGTTGAAGTGACTTCTCAAATCTGCTGCTGATTCTGCACTTTAAAAAAACATTTTCAGTTCAATTTCAGAATTTAATACAGCTGTCAAGAAAATTGCTAAGAAAAACCATACTCTCATTTGGCATAAACCTGTACACAACACCAAAAAAGGCCGTCTTGGTCTTGCAGCTTTAACACTCTGCTGGCATTAACAACTGTATGTTCACTGAAAGTTATTTTTATGAAATGCTTTAAAAATCCAAGCAGAAGATTATGCCTATGTACATTTCACAGCAGTCACTGACTATAAACTCCTATTTAATACAAAAGAAACAATTGGCCCTTACTGGAGTCACATATTGGCACCCCATAATTTAATCTTGACTTTTAATGTACTAGGTCAGTAACATGGGCAAATTTTATTCCATGCTTTTATGCTTTCATTCCTCAGCCAGATGTTTTGAGAGCATGCTGAACACTGCAAACAATGATCTAAAACCCTCTCAGACCCAATTAAAGTTTCAGTTCTGCTCTTCCAACAGCGCACACACACACACACACACACACACACACACACACACACACACATAGTATTTCCCCTTCGGTTGGTTGGGTACCTGCCAGTTCCCATATCTAGGCAAGACTGGCTTGAAGATCAATTTCACACCCCGTTATCCTCCCTTGGCCTTGGCCATAATAATTGTCTAGGTTCCCCACATAGTCAACAGAGAAAGATTCTGTTTGGTAAGGTATCTCAATACAAGATAACACATGTGCAATGAGCTGCCTCCAGGTGCTCAGTGCTCTGGTGACTGTAGGGGAAATCAAGACAGCCAGCACAGAACATGCAACCTGCCTTGGGCAAGCTGAAGTCAGGCAAGCTTGATTTTTTGTAAGTGATGAGAAAAAACTACCAATTGCAAATCCACGACCAGTGAGAATAGCTAAATAGGTAATGACTATTCATTATTTCTTCACAATAAAATAAGGGCAGGCAATGAGCCTAAAACAGAAGGGAAACATTCTCCTACACTGTTTTACTGAAACTCACAGCCATAGAGGCAAAAGTTTTATTGGGTTCAAGAAAAGCAGATGGCTGAGGAGATCACTGAGGAAAAAGACCTAAGGTTACTGAAAACAAAATACACGATTGCAATTAATTCCCTGTCACTTAGAACATCACCCACAAAATGTCAGATGCTGGAAGAAAACCAAAACAGAACAGCCCAGTGCTGCATACCCTCGCTTACAACTTTCCTTCCCCCCGCAATCGTCACTACTGACAGCCATCTCTAAATTCCCCTCTGCAGCTTAACTCCGTTCAATGCAGCAGTCCTCTAATCCTCAGTTGCAACGCTAGGTGGCAGGGAAACATCTAACTCACCTACAGCACTGAGACGCTCGAATGCAGTCTCAGTTCCCGGTAGTTAAGGGTTAGTGCAATGCAGCATTCTCACTTTTATACCCAACTGGATTTGCTTTGCGTTCTTACATAGCTTTGGGCAACAATTTACAAGTACAAGGCTGTGTTCACAGACCTATAGGTTAGTGATGTCAGAATAAATTCTGTCCCTGAGACACTTTGCCCTCATTTAAGAAACCATGGACATGTTTCTACCTCTCCAAAAACTGTTCTTTGAACTCCTGTTTTGTGTTTGAAATCCTAATGATCTCCACCTCTCTAAAGACACAGCACCATGACACTTACCTCACACCTCTATTTTTCTAAAAATTCACTTTTTTATTTAAAATTCCTATCACTTGTGTGCTACTTGTGAAAAATGCTGCAAAGGGGCAATGAAACAAGTTCCGCAACTCACACAGCTGCCAAGCAGACAAGCCCATGGAAACAGGTCTTCAGACCATACTGATCCTCCTGTCAGTACACACTCTCCCTTCTGCAAAGAGCAAAAATTTCAGACTCAGGCTCAAGATCCCCCTCAAACCCTGAGAGAAAGGTGTGAGCTTTTCTGATGAATGCAGAGTCCAAGTTTCAAAACAAACGTGTGTGTACATTTAAAGGACACCACCTCTGCACTGCAGCACAACTTGCTGCTGTCCAAATTACAGATGTTTCCTAGGTGTTTCCTAGAATGTTGCCGGCAGTAGAAGTGAAAGCCTAACATTAACTCCTGCTTTGTTCATAAAATTTAATGAAAAATGCAGGCAATTATTGGCATGGGTGGTAACACTTCCCTTTAGAAGGGCAAAATCAGCACACGATAATCATTCTTCTCATTCAGCTTTTTTATCAGTTTCTCAGCCATATAGAGAGAAGCTGATGCCTTCTACTGTATCTTTTAAAAATCTGCAGGAAAAAACCCAAGGTCAGCACACTGCTTTTTAAGCAGTGACCCTCAAGAAGGAAGGTCAAGTAATTAAGCCACAGACTACAAGTAGTAAATAAGGTAGCTGCTGAAAGTGATCTTGGCACACAAACAAATCACAGAAAGTCACTGAACTGGATTTTGATTTTCATAATGAATGATAACTGGAAAGTTTGTTTCATTTCTGAAAAATAATTTAATACAAAATTTTAAAAACACTGATGTGCAAGTCTTCGCTGTATAAGAGGAGGTACATTTTCACACTTTAAAATAGTTTAAAACATTTGTACATAATGAATAGAAATTCTCTTTTATATAAACAAAGTGTTTCTTTGCCAACAGCAACTGTCAATTCCGAAACGCAGAATTAAGATGACACGAGAACCAGACAGTCTAAGTCACCGCTATTTGTGTCAAAAAAAATTATGCCACCCTTTTCTTTCTACAGNATGCTTGTACGTGAATTCCCTTGCAGATATAAACCCATCACTGTCTTCATCCTCTTTATCAAATATGTCTTCAACCAAAGCATCATGCTGAGTGTCATTTACCACTGCTCCATGCTTTTCAAATTCTTTCTTCAAGTAAATTTTCACCTGTTAGACAAAAGGTGAGAGTGAACATTTTCAGACTTATGAAAGAATTGATTACTGCAGCATAACAGAGGGATGCTATGCTCAGGATGCTGGTATTAGACAATAGACACCTCCCCTCCTGTGCCACTGCCAGAGTAATACTTGTCTAACTGATTCTGCAGTCCCTTTGAGTGAAAGGTCTTTAGTGACAGAAGTGACAGGAAGACTAGCAAAGCTGTTGCCATACCTTTATGGTATCTGACTCAAAAACAGAGTCCGTACAGCCTGTCTTCTGATATCTATACAGTAAAGTACAAATGGCTGGGCAGAAGTTATTAGCTACCATTTGGTCAGAGACAGCTTTTCCACATTCTAGCACCCTGACAACCCAGTACATGTAAACAGCCACCCCAGATATATACAGAAATCTGTCCACAATCTCAGTGTTTGCTACTCCAATGGGAAATACATTAAAAAATTACTCAAAAATTTTAAGGACAAAGACCCAAGGCAGGTTTTAAACAGACCACTGGAACACTTACATTAAGCTAGATACTAATGGTAAGCAGTGTTTTCAACAACATCAGATTGGTTTTAATAAGTTTTTATGGTTTAACTATGGAGATCCCAAGTGTTCTGAATCACAGAGTCTTCTACAAAAATAACAATACCAACATACTCATCTATTAAACAGATACCACTTGTATAAGAACCATGGGCTATGTTTCAGGTCTGCTTTAGTCACTTCAGTCTCTGGGATTTGTTAGCGTTATTGCTTACATTCCTACTATGCAGACATTACACACACTGACACTGTCTGATAAACAGTACAAATGATTAATTAACCTTCTGAGCCTAGTAAACTGTACCACACCCAAATCAAAAAGAACTCAGTGGTTTATACTAGCCTCTCATGGATCACTTTTTCTAAAAAAGCAGAAGTTTGAAAATGAGAGGCAAACAGATGATGAATAATGCTGAATACATGTCCTTCACAGAGTGAATGCTATGACCTAGGATTGCCCTACAGCAGAAGAAATCCCAGTTTATTAATAAATCAGCAATTAAATCCAAAAAGCCCTGAACTCTGGTTTTATTTCTAAGATGCTTTACTTTATCCAAGTCTTCCATAAGCGTGCAGCACACAAGACACATGCCTATCCTCAGCTTACCAAGGCTTCTTTTGAACCTCCAATCCAGAATTTTCACTAGGATGCGAGCTCAGAGCAGTGCAGCATAGATGTACATTCTTTTCCACTCTCCTATCCTGTTAGATTTGCTCACAAGAGAAGGATAACCCACTCACCTCTTGCTTGGATAGTTTCCAGTCATCATTAAGATCCATCTCTTGGAATGACTCATGAGACCTTGGTCCATTTCTAATTTCTAGAAGGTCAATGTTGAAAATCAATGTGCTCTCAGGTGGAATTTTTCCTGCCCAAAATGGAGAAAAGTTTAAATCAACCATATACTCAATGCCATACAAAAGCCATATGCGTCAGAGCAATGTTCCAGGCAAGCCTACTCATTCCAAAGCATCCTGCAGTTTGAACTAGTAAGGATAAGTATCTGTCACAGTGATGACCACAACCATTTCAGCCTGCAGCCTGCACTCTGAGCAGCCCTTACAGCATAAATGCAACTTTAGATGCAACTAGTTTTGTTGGAGACTAGTAGGTGTTGATGCAAGCCCTTATTCAGCAATTACCATCACAAGTTTATTGAACAATGTTCTTGAATCTTTTTTCTTTCATGGCCAGAGCCAGATAAACTGGAAAACAGTAAAGTAGACTGTACAGTCAGACAGGCTACGGCCAAGACTAATGTACAAGGCAGCAGGAAGGGAGAATTTAGTCTTTGGGATACCCCACAGTCCCTAAATCCCTCTCTACTGCCAGCTGATACCTTGTATCTGCTGTTCTGGCACTGGGAAAAACTCTTTTGCAGAGAAAGACAGAAGGGCAGGGACGATGCTGGTCTCCCACAGAAGTCTCTGGACTCAGGGCACAAGGCATCGAGCTATTCAGCAGAATGCTAAGTACCTAAACCTGATCACAAGGGGTGTGTTATCACAGCCTCATTTGTGATGTAGGTGAACAGACTGGTCCTAATAGTCCCACAGAGCACTCCCCCATGCCACCACACCTCAAGGATTTCAGTTTATCAGGCACTGACTTTTACAGAGATGTGATATGCCCTCATACTGATGGCTGAAGCTACTGTCAAAGACCTTTTAGCACATCACTTTGTTCTGTTATATAGGGAGAGGTTGAATGGGACCAAATATATCTCTATATTGGATGGCAGCACCCCAAAAAATATTTCTGTGCCTTGAGAAGACAAGGAAAAATAATCCAGATCTACCACTTTGGAGCTATGGTGTTAAATACACCCTGAGCTGCAGCAACAAACAGGCTTGTAGATTTCTGGGAAGAACAAACGTGCAGAATCTTCTGGAAATACAGGGCACAGTGCCCTGTTTAGGGTTTGGAACACAGGTAATTTTTTGAGTGTTATAGAAAAAGGCATCTGACTCAAATGATGAGTCAGACACTAACCAAGGTGGGAGGCTAGTGAAATGATGTGCATTTGGAGGAAAGCATGAAAAAAATGAAATAATTCTGTCTTCAAGGGCATCACTTGAAAACAGCAACATAATTATGCTCAAATACTTCAAAGTCTTCCTAAAGCAAGTAATTTCTTACAGCAGTTAGCAGTGTTTAGCTGTTTAACCTTCTTGCACTAAACACAGATGTGAGGCTTGCAAGTCTTTGAGGAACTATAGTGCTTTACATATTAATCAAACAATTAGGCCTGTGATGACTACATGAGCACTGCAGCATTTCATATCTTTTTGTGGAAAAATTTACAGCTAAGTCCTGCACAAAGACAACTAAATGACAACCACAAGGTTCCCGTTCTCTACTAGAAACATTACTTCTAATTCTGTATCTTGAACCCTAAACCAGAGCTTCTAGAAAAATATGTGTTAAACAGGTACATTTAATAAAGGAGGGTGTGAAGCATGCTGTAGGTGTGAATACTACCTGGCATGAGGTAATATGGAGCCCTAAGCCTGTGTGCAGCCCTACTTGCCACAAGATACAGACATGCAGTCCTCATTCCCGAAACAGTCTCACAGTGATGGGAGAGAACATCAGCAGGACGGACTGTATGTTCCTAGGCATTCATCCTTTCTGCTTCAGAACCTTGTATTCCCATAGGTCCTTTGTTGCAACTTTTGTCATGACATAAATATTCATAATGATTGCTCAAAAAAAAGTTAACTAAAATAAATCCCATAAAGCAGAAATAGAACCATTCAAGCTGTCACTCGCTTAACTGCGTATTCCAAATCTAGGCCTCCTTTAAAGGAATCTGGAAATATTTGAAAGGAAAAGCCCCAAACACCCTCAGTAGTAGACAGGTTGAGAAAATCCTACAAACAGTGTTTACATCTGTCTGCACAGCAGTCAGTGCATTTTCAGTAGGTGACAACGTGACAGCCCATGCTCATCTTACTGTGGATAACAGGGACCACTGCCCAAACTGAAAACAGCTGTAAGAGGAAAAGAATTAATGTCCCTATATGGAGAAATAAACAGTGACTTCTTACTGTATCATCTAAGAACTGATAGGGCAGCAGTACAGGGAGTTTCTTAGGGGTCTAAAAGAAACCTGAAAGCAAGAATGAGGCTTGCACATGCACATTCATGAAGTATTACCACAAAAACAGATCCAACAGCCAAAAAGCCTAAGCAACCACTTCCACTTGACTGTAAAAGAAGGGAGGAAAAAAAACCAACTAAAAATAATAAGAAAAAAGCAGGGCACTGTTGAGCACAGCACTAACAGAAAAGACACTTAGAACATACAGCACAGCAGCTACCATCAGTTTCTGTTGTTTTTTTGTTTTTTTCCCTGCATTCACCACATAGCCACTTAATGGATATTACTTCAGGAAACAAATTTATGAGAAAGAGCACCTGACTCCCTCAATTCTTCTTCTTTAAGGGAATCAACCTGGAAAGCTTCAAAGCTTGCTAACCTCTTAGGCCAAGACTAACAGCAAAATACAGAGATTAGAAACAATTAGAACAAGGGGAGTGCTCCACATGTTTTACCTTTCCCTTCTTTTCCATAGGCAAGGGCTGGTGGAATAGTTAGCTTCCGTTTCTCTCCCACACACATGTCCTTCAACCCTCTGTCCCAGCCTTTGAGAGCTTCCCTTATGCCAAGTGTGAACCACATAGGTTGACCATTGTTATGCTTGTGACTGGAGAAGAAAGGAATAAAACACTTCATATTTAAACATCAACTTCCACAAAAGGCAGATGGAATACGCTCATAATGTAGATCTACAGTTAAAAACACAGCACAACTCAGCACCTTGACATCTCTTAAATGAAAGACATACACTTTCAAAGTCTTTAAAACTTATGCCTTGCATGACAAGATTCCTTGGCAAGTGGAAAGAGATAAAACAACATTTACCTGGTGTGTTTATGACAACACTAACCAACCCAGATCTCCATCTTCACTTCCCTGATCACCTACTTCCACTTGGAAATTGATCAGACTAGAAGAGAATTCTTCTTAAAAATCTATAGTCCAGGCCACCGTAAACTGCAAATCACAGACCAGCATGGTCATGATAGCAATATAGATTTTAACATGCTTAGAAAAACCAGCCTCATCTCTTTCAAAATAGGCCATTGGGGAAAAAAAAAAAAACAACCAAACAAAAAAAACCAACAACAAAACAGGTACATAACAGTCTAAAAAAAACCAGAAACAAATGCATGCAAAACATTCAACTTTAGATTTGGGAGACAAGACCCTTTTCCGATGTAACCAGGTGGTACAATCCGGACTACTTTCACTCTACTAACAGACAAGGAATTTGAAAGCGCTATTTACTAGTCATGCAGGAAAGGTGTTTAAGAAGAAAACAGAACACTTACAGAAGTTAGTCAGCAACAAAAACTTTAGTGTGTCACTAGAAGTCCTTTTAAAGAGGCACGTTAACTACAAGAGAAAATTAGTGAAATTTTAGTTGAATCGTCTGCAAGAACATAAACATGCAAAACTGTCTTCCTTTTTTTTGTTTAATATACAGAAGTAGCCTTCAGGCAGCCAGCAGAGACTTAAGTATTTTGCTGTCTCCCACTAATAACCCTTCGTTGATGTTTTACAGGACATCCAGCATTAGCAAGTCGTTGCAGGCTCTTAGCAGACTCCCTCGAATTTCTGGCTCTTCCTCCTATTTGCATTTCTGTGGTTCTGGTATGTTGACTTGTCTGGTGGGGGCAGGTAAAGAATAATGAAAAGCTGTGATTGTGCTGCCGCTACTGGAAGGACACATACAACTTTTTGTCAACTAACAGTTTGCTTTAGAAACCAAACAAAATTTCATGCGTAGCACAAGACCTATTAAATTGCTCAGATCATATACCAAAACCTGCACCTAAATCAGAGAATCATAGAACTTGGGTTGGAAGGGACCTTAAAGACCATCCAGTTCCAACCTCTCTGCGCCATGGGCCAGGACACCTTCAACTAGACCAGGCTCTCAGGGCCCCATCCAAGCTGGCTTTGAACACCTCCAGGGGTGGGGTGACAACAATTTCCCTGGGCAACCTGTTCCAGTGTCTCACCATCCTCAGAGTAAAAGATTTCTTTCTAATAATCTAACCTAAACCTGCTCTCTCTAAGTTTGAAGCCATTCCCCCTTGTTCTGTCACTACATGCCCTTGCAAAAAGTCTCTCTCCATCTTTCTTCAGGTAGTGGAAAGCCACAATTAGGTCACCCCAAAGCCTTCTCTTTTCCAGGCTGAACAATGCCAGTTCTCTCAGCCTTTCCACATCGGAGAGGTGCTCCATGCATAACATCCCCATCTTTTAAGAAATGACACATGGCTCTACTTCCTAGAGACTGACCAGAAAACAAATGCTAAGTAAGATTTATTTTATAACCTTGGGAAAGGGGATTAGCCTTACTGTTGGTGTTCATCTTGAACAGCACTGTGAGACACTACTTCACACCAAACTTTCTGAGAACCGACGGCAGTGGAGGGGTCCCAATGACAAGTTCATGCAATGTTATTTAAGCTCTTTTATCCCCCAAAAAATATAGCATTCATGCATTGCTTTTGTTTCCTTGCTCACAAGTAAACGCAAGTTTTGGGCGTTGGATGAAGGAGGAGTAAAAAACCAAAAGACCATTTGCCCCTGACAAAATGCTCCTCCACAGAGCTATTCACAGAGGGATTGCGGACCCCTGTGAGAGATCTGGATTTATGAAAGCACGACCAGAAGAGATCATCCATATCAAAAAAAAAATATATTTATATACACACAAAGGAGCGAGTCCAGAGAAGGTGCACCAAGCTTGTAAGAGGGACGGAGCAGCACCTCTCCTACAAGGAAAGGATGAGAGAACTGGGATTATTCAGCCTGGTAAAGAGAAAGCTCCAGGGGGACTTAATTGCACCTTTCCATTACCTCAAGGGAGCCATCAAGAGAGATGGAAAGAGACAATTTAAAGGGTGTGTAGTGAGTCCTTAAACTGAGAGTAGGCTCAGATTAGATATTAGTAAGAAATTCTTTACTGTGAGGGTGGTAAACCACTGGAACAGTGGAAGGGAAGTTGCTGACATTCCTGGAGGCGTTCAAGGCCAGGCTGGATAGAGCTCCGAACCTGGGTAGCGTTCAAAGGCGCGTCAGATGGGGCTGCTCTGCTCTGAGCAACCCGATCTAGTGAAGGGTCAAGGAAACTTTAGAGTCACTTCCAAATCAAGCCATTACATGATTCTATTTTATATATATGTATA
>VYZR01029903.1:57261-94442 GCA_013400675.1 Oxylabes madagascariensis
GCATCCCTTCCAGTCCTGTGTCCAAGTCATTTATGAAGGTGTTGAAAAGCACAGGGCCAAGGATGGAGCCGTGTGGTACTCCACTAGTGACAGGGCACCAGCCTGATGAGTCACTACAACGCTTTGTGCCCAGCCCATGAGCCAGTTGCCCACTGATCATGTAACAGGGTTATTGAGCTGTGTGCTGGACATCTTGTCCAGAAGGATACTGTGAGAGACCGTGCCAAAAGCTTTGCTGGCATCCAAAAAGTTTACATCAGCTGGCTTTCCTAGATCAACTAAGTGGGTTATCCTGTCATACAAGGAAATCAGTTTCGACAAGCAGGACTTCCTCTCATGAAGTTCTGCTGGCTGTGACCAATGACTGCATTGTCTTTCGGGTGTTTTTCAATACCTCCCGGAATAATCCTTTCCATTATTTTACCTGGCACTGAAGTGAGACTGACAGGCCTGTAATTTCCAGGGTCCTTCTTCTTCCCCTTCTTGAAAATCAGGACAATGCTTGCCAGCTTCCAGGCAGCTGGGACCTTTCCAGATTCCCAAGAGACTGTTTAAATAGTGTGTCTTCTTGCTCTGTCGTCTTCTCTGAGTCTTACCTATCTGTACTTCTTAGGTACTCAAGAGGGTTCAGAAAGAATCAGGTTTTAGTTTTGTGGATTTTCCTAAATGAAGTAGTATATGTGTGACTACAAAGTCAAAACTTTTGATCTAAGCTCTATTCAATTATGTCATTACTCACAGTGCTTAAAATGAAGCTGAGAGCCTTTGGGATTCAGTTTTCTGCTGCTTCTAAGCATGAATCCAAAGAAACCACCCCTGTAGAACAACCAACTTTCTACCCTGTGTGGTTTCCTCATGGTTTTCAGCTGTTCCGTGGGAAACTTCACTGTAACAGTTTTTAGCTGAATGATCTGGAAAGATAATGGAGACCACATTTCCACAAAATATCAGCTAGGTCATAGGAAGACCAGGAAGAGATCCCTCTTCTCTAGAAATTAACTGTCAGATCACGAAAAAAATTGAATTCCTTTTTGCTCTAAGTTTTTCCAGTAGTAGGAAAGCATATTCAGCTCAGAGTATTTGGAGGTATTTTTGGGGTTTCTGTTTTGTTTTGGTTTGTTTTTTAACTAGAATGAGAACCACTAGTTTGTTGAGTGTGCATCAGATGCAAAATTTGTTTCAAAAAGTCAGGAGGCTTTACTTTGTAGGTAAAGAAGAGCTTCATTGGGCCACCAGCTCCAGTTACTAACTTCTACCGTTCTTCTGTCGTCCAACAAGCAGGGAGAGTGTTCCATATTACATATTCTCTAATCAGCATGGCATCCTGCCTCAGAGCAGGCTTTCTCATCTTGCTCTTCTGTGTAAAGTTGTTTTTTCTGAGCTCTGGAATTGGTGCTTGAGAACGCTTTTAGGAGACCATGGCTTCATGAGACCCCTCTGTGCTTGTTGTTAAATAGGGGCCTTGCAGAGAAGGAATTGAGCGAGGTCTCCTTGCCTTCAAAACTTGCACTTCACCATGCACTGCTCTTGCAGGGCATAGAGCACTTCTAAGACTTCTGAATGCTGTCTTTCCAGTCAAACCACCACTGAGAAAGAAACCCATGTGGCATGTTGCAGAGCTGAACTCCAAGTTACACCTCTCAGGATGTTGTAGCCCAGATGACCAAGTGGAAGCAAATGCACTGATAGACAATTCACTGTATTTTTCTGTGGTGTCAGTTCGGCAAGCAGAGAGGATGGCATTTCAGTAGAATAATCGTAGAGAACAAGCAACTAACTTTTGGCCTTCAAATTCAGAATTGGAGAGAAGGTCAGTGTTTTCTGTTTCATTTGTTTGGTTTGTTAATTAGTCAGGGTTGTTTTCTTTGTTGTTCTTTTTAAATGGCTGACATTTCTGAGCAACTGACCTGCACACTGATAGAGATCCACATGACTCTCAGATAACAGCACCCTGGCTCTATATACTTTACATGAACTGCTTTGGTTTCTTAAGTTGCACTAGTCTGAAGTTTTGCATCGTTTTCCTTTAGAAATGCTTTTGGCTGTTTCCTTCAATGTCTAACAGTTGCATATTCTCAGGGATTTTACTTACCCAAGGTGAAATAAGAGTAATCACAGCCTTACCCTAGGGGGGAGCAAAGCTGCTTTTTGTGAAGTTAGTATAGCTGAGTGTAGAACTCTGATGCAGCATGAGAGAGGCAGTGTCCATGCAGTGTCCACACAGTGTGCATCCTTGCTGAGACATGGTAAATCCCAAAGCAATCTGATAGAAATGCTATCTAGTACTGAATAATTGCAGTCAGCATATTTGAATAGAGATCATGATCACATCTTTGTTATACGACGTCATTGGCATTAGAGCAGAGCTCTCAATTCCAGTCGAGTTCTGCTTAACATTGGACACTTTTATTTATTTTATTTATTTTGTGTTTTGTATTTTTTAATCAAGCTATGTTCTGGAGTCCCCTCTGCTATTTAAAGACCCCATACTCAGTTCCATGTTGGAGTTCTGTGACATTACAATTGTAGAATATGAACTGCATACTCAAGTGCTTTAGTGTAAACATATCAAGTCATTGAGACATCCTGTCTTCACACTGTTGTGCTGTGGATCTCCCTTTAACAGATGCATTTAAAGTTAAGGGCCATGTACCTTCACTTACAAGCTTTTTGTAAAGTATCATCAGGATTTAAGTTACAGCTGTTTGCTTTTAAAATCTTTCCGGGTTGAAAAGTGTTGTTTGGTTGGTTGGACATATAAAAAGTATGCCTAAAATCTGCCCCAGGTGTCTACAGCCTGCTTTGGCAAAGGGTGGGTGTGGGCCATTATAGAAAAAAGTGCTGTGTGTGCTAGACCTTTTAACCATTGTCACATCAGCTTGTGTGAATACCTTTAGGGAAGCTTAAACTGCCTTTCGGACACCAGGAAAGATCATTAGCGTGTTCCTACCTGTCTGTCTTGACCTTTTTCCCCACCCGGTCCTTCCTTTCTATCCATTTTCATCTGCTTTGCTACCAAAGCTGTTGCTGTCAGAGCAAAGCAGGATGTGTTGTAAGGCATGCAAATACAAACTTGGATATTCAGAAATTAATTCTGTGACAGACAGTGTAAATTGGGACATTTCAGACTTGGATGTTCTGCCTCACAGAAGTGAAAGCACAAGGTTTTTTTGGTTTTGTTGTTTTAGTTCACTTATTTTTCTTCTCTTGCCTGCATAGTGCAGATAACGAAACAACAAAAAAATAGCAGTGTGGAAATAACTGAGTTCATGCCTTGTTGCTACCTTCTGTAGCCACCTGGTGAACAAACCCTGCAAACTTCTGCTTGCTCTAAGCAATATAAAACCTCCCTCGTGCAGGAGGTGTGTCACAGTGCACTTACTGGCTGTGAGCAAACCCAGGCCATAGCTGATCCTGCTCACAGTTGACACAGGGATTTAAGCACTTGCTTTGAAGTTATGACATAGGCATATGCTTCACTTACACACACGTGCACCATCCCACTGGCATGCAGTTCTTCAAAATGCAGTCTTAGACCATCTTTTTTAATATCCCTTCCTTGGAGTAAGATTCCCCCCCGCGTACTTCAGATGTGCTAAAGCTGGATTTTTTAAATATGAAACGTCCTTGTTTTCATTTTCTTATTTCTGCTTAACACGAAGTATGCCAACTTTATTTTGCATTTCAGCATTCAAGGGTCCAAAAGTTATTGGTTCCTTTATTTAAAGCCATGTTGAAAATTTGAGATTTATGTCTACTTGAAACTAAATGAGTAAATTGCATTCCAGAATACAATAATTAAACTGAAAACCAAGGCAGCTTGCTTTTATGGTTTCTTATTTTCTTTTTTTCAAGCCAGTTTTGGGCATACATTTTTATCAATGTCAAGCTAAGCTTAACGTAAGCCTTACTTTGCATACTAAAATATATACATACTGAAATACATTTTAAGACAAAGAGAAGGTATATTGCCTCACACTTTAAATTTACTGAATTCTAAGGGCTTGTTCGCACCTCCCAAATCACCTCTCTCAGTGTAAGCTTTGCACAAATTGTGCTGTCATAAGTAGTTCAATCTGAAATACTCTGAAGTTTCCAGTCTGCATCATCTCTCAAATCATACACCATCTGTCTCTTCCTTTGGAGCATTGTTAAGACTTTGACAGACTTTTATATTATTTCATTATAATAAACTTATTTTAAATAAGCATGCTTTTAAATCTCGTTTTCTCCTTGCATGGATTTTGTTTCTTTTATTGCAGTATAGGGCCGAAAGTGCTCTTCAGGGCTCCATTTGTTATGGGTACTGTGTGAACAGTCGAAACCAGTATGTTTCTGGTTGACAGAAACTGCCTGTATGTATCTTTGTATGAAGAACATTAGCACACATGAAACCTGTTTAGACTGCAAGAATAAAAGCTGTGTCTGGCACATGGTTGTGGGTCCTTGGCCAATGTAAATGTGTGAAGATTGCAGTTACAAAACCCAGCCGAGCAGTGTGAGAGGAATTTGTGTTTTCAAGTTACATGTATTATTTGTCCTTGGACTTGAATCTCTTCCATAGAGATTTCAAAGACTTCAGAAACTCCTGTGTGGTCATCTCGAGATGTGGATAAGGACTGGTGCTCCTTAATGCAGGTGAAATATATCCCTTTCCTTTCCCTTTTCTTTCTCCATCTGAAGACAACGTGGACCAGACAGCAGATCTGTGATACCCCGTCATGTGTCTGTAGCAAGGGCAAGTCCCTCTGTTAAATGGCACCAACCAGGCAGAGAGCTGGGCCATGGCAGAGGCGTTTTTTCAGCTGCAGAAGAGCCCTTGCCTGTGCCTAACCAGCCCTGTGGCAGGGGTGGGATGGGGTGCATGTTTCCCATTGCAGCAGGGCTGCTCAGCCAAAGCTGCTGTCTCCCGTGGGATACAGGAGATTCTGAATCCTTCTAATTGCAGTTGGTCCCAGAGCATCATCTATCATTGTTGTAGACCAAACAACGACACAGACTCTCGGTCAGAAGGCTATCAAAATGACCCTTTATTTTTGAGATGTGACTCTCTTTTATACTATTTTACACAGACTAATTCGATTGGTGAAACAAAGGTAAACTTCTTTAATCACGTTGGTTAAAACAGATGTTCATCAAGAAACCTCTCTTGTGAGAAAGAATGGATAAACATAGGTACAGTTACAAAAACATTTCTCTTGTTTGCAGAAAATCACCTGGGAAAAGAATTTCCAGAAACCAAAACATCTCAGGCATTAAATCAGGGCTACAGTCATCCTTGCAAAAGCCAGGAGTTTCTTTCAGCAAGGACTGAGCATGAGTCGTCAGTCTCCTCTGCAAACTACCTTGTTCTGAACAGCCGAACACAGACCAGCAGCACAGCACAGACGTTTTCTGGTAGAAATCCCATGCACAAAAGGTACCTCCCAGGCAAGTGTCACCTCACCGCAACTCTGCTTATTAGAAAAGCGAATCTGTTGCCATGACAGGATCCCAGATGAACTGCAGAAAGAGCCCCAGCTTTGACAGTTTGCCGTATTTGTTAGTAAAGGTCAGGGGATGTGATACTGGCTGCTAAATTCCTGTCCCTGCAGGAATCTAGATCCATGGTTCAAAATAAGAAATTGGTGTGCTGAGCATGTAGGGTTGTAGGAACACACAGGTGCTGCTGTTAAAATGGGAAGGTCAAAGAGGACACATTAGATTCTATAATAACCAAAATATCCTTAAACATTGTTTTTCCTTAGGGTTCATGTGTAGGGATAAAAACTATGTTTTCTGATTTTAAGAGGGAGAGACAGTGCAAGTTCACAGCACCAAAGCTATGACCAATGCAATGAGCCAGAGTGCAACCTTCAGTGGGCTGGTTTCCTTTTAGCCCAGCTGGAAACCCTGCCTCCTCTGCAGCCAGCATGAGGCTGGCACGCAGTTTTGCTGACCTCTAGGATATAAAAAGCTATTGAAATGCACAATATGGGACCATAATTCAGCACTACAGCAAAACCTGGAATACAGGTTTTAAACATCGGTTTAATATGTTTATGCAAAGTTGTTCCCTGAATTTTAGCCACGAGGAGAAAAGTTTTACCATTTGAGAACTGATAGAGTAAGAACCAAGCACAAGTACGAGGACTGAGAAGAGGAATTGTGGGAGACGCTGCAGTACACCAGACATTTCCAGACAGTGGTGCAACCGAGTGAAATGTCTGTCTGTCCATTTGGATGCTTTTGTCCAAGATGTCACCATGCGTTTTTTCCTAATATTTCAATACATTGACTCAAATATATTTCTTAATGAACAGATATTTATTCCATTCCTTCTGTGTCTAACACAGGTTTTAGGTTTGTTTCTTGTGTGTTGCCAAAAAAAAAAAAATATCAGCCTTAGAAAGCTTCCAGCTTCCTTGCCCTGGCCCTGTGAGTGGATGGTTCTCAGAGAAGCTGCACTGATGGCACTACAGGCTCAACCTCCAACTTTAGGGATTAGGGAAAAAGGTTTTTCCAGCTTTTGTTGTGTTCCGGCATTCCCCTAGCCGTCACCTTTTACCAGCCTGTATTTCTTTGCCGGTGCCCTGGCTTGCTAGGCCTGGTAAAATTTCTCCAGGGTCTTTCATTGTTTACCCATGACTCTAGGGAGGTTGTCACCATGAGTGCAGGAGTTCTTCCGGCAGCAGGAGGAGCTGAAATTGGTGATACTCCTGTCCTTCCAGAGCTGTCAGCCAAGGAGCTTTGCTAAGATGCTGCTTCACCAGTGGGTGCTGGTGCCAACCAGCAGCATTTGGCTGCTTTCTCTGTACCTCACTGCTTTCAGCAAGATGCACTGGTGTGTGGCCTGTGCAAAGCCCTGCAGCAATGCCAGAGAGAACAGCTCACTGTTTTCCCAAAATCAAACAGATCTGAGACTTTGAAATGCATTTTGCATCAATTTGTTTGTACCAGTGCTCCTACTCCAGCTATGACTTTCTGCCAAAATCATTTCCAATCAGTTTAGCATCTGTTTCCAGTATTGGTATCGCCAGCTCATCTGTAGTCTTCAGAGACCAGACGTGCCTCACATAGTTTCCTATAGGTCACAGTTTTCCACTTGCTTTCCTGCATAGCAGCTGGTACCCAACCTCTTCCTGCAAGCAGGAGGAGCTGGGCAGGGCAGCCTCTGCTGTGCTCCCCCAGTCCGCTCTCTCCCAAATGTGGCATGGGGTCTGTGGCCTCAGGTACTCGGCCCTGGCTGAGCCCAGTGCTCCATGCAGCGCACAAGGGAGCAGCAGCCAGCTTTCCCAAACCAACCCAGCGGCTCTGCCCCATGAGCAGGGCATGGCTGGGTGCAGCACAGTGCTGTGGTTCTCTGTGAAACCTGCCCCCCATAGAGCCCTGGGGCAGCTGGGAGAGGCTTTCTTGCCAAAATCCCACTCATCAAGAGCAAGAGGCCTGCTCTCCCACGGAGCATCGTTCTGTGCCCCTGGCTGTGGTGTGAGGCACTGGCAGTTCTGCCCCAGCAGATGTGCCAGCCGGGCCCAGGAACCTTTTGGCACGTGCTTCTCTCCTTGTCGGGATGTACTGAACATCCCAGTCACTCAGTGGACCATGCCAGCACATTTCACTAATAATTTTCTTCAGTCCAGCTTACTAAATTCTCTTTTCTTCCTGACGAGTCTTTTAAGGATCTATATTCTTTCACCTTCCCTCTAAAGTGGACTCTCAGTGTATAAATAGTCACTTATCCCCAACTCACACTTCATCAGTCACCTTGAGCAGGCTGCTCTCCCCTGGGGCTCAAACCAGCCCCTGGGCAGAATCTGGGGAAAACCCTGGACTATTTCGAAGCACTTGGACATGCTTCTTGTCAGCCAGCCAAGAAGTTTATTCATGTAGCACTTTGTTTACTTATATAAGTCTTGAGTGGAGAGTTCATATATCCAGACCACCCTCCTTCTGAAATAGGACCCCCTCCTGTCCAAGCTCTTCTGCTTTGGATAAAGCAATTAAATATTAATTTACATTTTCTTAACCCTGTATCATCAGGCAATGTTCCCGGCCTGTGAGTATATAGCTGTTATCCATCCAGGGAGAGGATTTATCTGTCCACATTCATATTTTTTTTTGTCTACCAACCATCTCAAATGTAACTCTGCTCTATTGATGGAGGTGCCTAAGAACACATAAAAACAGGATATTCCTACTCCAATAAACCTTTTCAAAAATAGCTATTTGTTACCACCTTTTTATTAAAACAGAAAGAGACAAAAAAAATAATCTGCTGAGGGAGTCTTGGCTTAAAGAACTTTCTTACAGGCTTCAAAGTTTGGTGGAACCAAGGGAGGCTCTGGAAAGCTCCGTTTATATCCCAAAATAAATATAAGACATATATAACCACATCAGTAAATTACAGCTGATGGGCGTGTGTCCCTCAACCTCAGTTGAGCTACAGGTGCTGAGAGTGCGGGGGGAACTCCTTTCACTCCCAAATCCCAATGCAATTCATTTGCCCCGGTTACCGCAGAAATTAAAAAGTCATCAGCCTGCACATACAGGTGTGCTCACCAAGCAGACCACCCTGCCAGGAAACGTGGATGTGAGTATTGCAAGCCAAGAGAGAAACCAGAGCAACCCGGCATCACCCCCACAGTGCTGCAGAACCCCCTGCACAGCCTTTTTGGGGGGTTGGCAGGAGCTTTAGCTCCCTTCACCTGCGGCTGGAGCCCTGCCATCCTCAGGGCTGCAAAATACAGGAGCAGTACCGGTAGAGAGAGCAGGGAATTCCCCTGCAAATGGCCTGACAGCTTCTTGACTGCTGAACGCAGGAGGAATGAACACATTATTTGCATGTCCTCAGGGCTTGCTTCTTGCTTGCCAATACCCAGTACAAACCCTCTGATGAAAAACTATTCCATAGACCCATCGAGGCAGTTTAATCATCCCTGCCACGTGGTAACTCCCTGACAAACCTACAGGACATAATTGCTCATCAAATAATATGATAGTGTGGAGCAGAGGACAAATATTTGACATCTTTAAGTCAGCATAACAGCTCAGTCTCAGGCAGCATAAGGCAGAGCTTGCTGACCCCAGGCAGCAACAGGTACAGCTCTCGGAGCTTTATTTAGAAGCTGTAATCCTGCAGCCTTTCACACCAGATATTGTCTTGCTCAAAATGTCCTGGCACAGAGCAAGCCTCTCTGCCCTTCACTGCGCCCACCAAGACCAGTGAGGTTGCCAGCTTTTCCCTACTGGTCCCATGCTTCTGCTTTGGGGCTGCTGATGGGTTTGACAACCAACCTCTGCTCAAATGACAGCAAAACAGTAACTTGTCACTACAGCCACCACGTGGTTTATGATGGTTTATCTGAATGTACTGGGGCATCACAGTTTAAACCCAGCATTTCATTGTATTTCACAACCAATCTCTCTGTGGATCTTGGCCCATAATGTACACATTTCAATCAGCCAGTTCTGTACAGTTCAGTTGCCTGAACTATTTTGTTTCCCATCTCTCATCGGTCATCCTCCCCTCTAAATCTGCTAACAACTCAAAACCTGAGCAGTCCTCGAGGTACTCTTTCTTGGCACATCCTGTCCTCAGAGCAGTAGTGCCAGGCAGGCAAAATGTCAAACCCAGCGGAAATGTGTAAAAAAATATTTAAATAGCTGTGAAGCATCAGGATTGCCAGGCTCCTCTATTTCCCCATTTGTCCATCAAATAACCTCCAAGAGGAAGGCATGGGAAACCCCCAAACATCTGACTGGCTCAGCACAGCCTCTCCCAACTAATGCATGATGAGTTTCATGGGGATATGTGGCTAAATGAAATGAGCAAGGCAAGGAGCAATGGTAGCTCTTCTCTTCCAAACAAAATTAGTCACTAAAGCATTTCTGGGATCCCACAAAGGGTTCAGGGAACAGATGGGGTTCTTGAGTGGTTCTCTCCTTGCTCCACCAAATTGGGGATGTTCTGGTTAGGAGGGCAAAGGAAAGTAAGCATTACATGCCTGCGTTTCCACGGTGTAACTCAGAACTCCGTAGTGGCTCAGTGGGAAATTCCGCTGGTGTCTCTTCCTCCCAGGAGGGTGACAGTGAATAACCATCAACACCCACTCCCCTGTTTACCCTACAGAGGATGCTATGGACCCTGGCAGGGCTCTGACTGCTCTTAAATACAAATTTTGAAACCTTCCTCCACACCTGGCACAAAGGTCAAAGACACCTTGCCATGGGCTTGAAATGAATGCTGATGTCAGTTTATTCACTCATTGAACGGTGGCACTTTAGACCAGCTAAGAGAGGAGCATCAGTTGCCAAGTTTCTAAATATACTGAACGTGCTGCTGTGTGAGTAGGTTAATGTTACCTCCTCTTCCTCCTGGCTGATTTATTGTGCCATCAACTCAGATTCCTGCTCTGTTGAACCTCTGTGTTTGTGTTATCACAGACCAGCCAGGCAGGCTCCCAGCTGCACCTGCAAAACAGCCCAGGGAGTGCTTTGTCCTTTCCTGTGTCCTGCAGGAGATACCACCAGCAGCATTAGCCCTGGGGACAGCACTGCAGACAGCTTTTCCTGAAGAACATGAGATGCCCTGGTGCACATGTGGCAGCATGAGGCCCCTTCCCACCCCACCCACACTGGCCAGAGTGACTCCTGCTCCATGCAGTGCCCTGCTGCATCCCTTGGCTTTGCTAGCAGGGGCTTTGGGGGGTTCAGCTCCATCATTCTCCTTCCCACTCCTTTCCAAAGAAAATTCTGAGCAGCACTCCATGCAGGAGGGCTACTTTCTCAGCAGTGTGTGGGAAGGCTGCAGCAAAAATTGTCTGTTTAAACCCTCTTCTCTGTTACTGGAGAAGATCATGCATCCAAACTGGACCCTCCCTCAGATGCTCAGGGAAACTGTCAGAGCAAATTAAAAGCTGTAAAAGGCCAGGGCTATAACTCAGTGCCTTTTAAGTGCCAAGATTTTGTCGGGGATGGAGGGAGGGAAGTAGCCACTAATGTAATTTCCATCAGGAGTATACTCCTCTAATATAATTTGGCCTGGCCATCCTTTCAAATGCAGCCTTCCCTGGCTGGGCTGGTTCAGGGCCATCCTCCTAAATGCCCCAGTAATTACTGATGCAATGAAAACATGCGCCCAGGCTTTGGTCTGGCCTTTTCAGCCCTGGAGTGACACCAGCATTCTGCATAGAGCACATTGCTGGGCATGTAACTGGACATATTAATATTGAGGGGGTTTTTCACTGACTGTGTTCATTAAAGACATGAATGGCTCATTTGCTTAGGCTTTGTTCCTTTTTTCTCTTTGGTTAAGGTCTGGAAATGCTCTAATGGTTTACAAGTTGTATGGTCTCTTACCAGATCAATAAACATCAGTTACTCCGATCCAAATTCCTGATCCAAATTTTGCATTCACCAGTTGTCTGTCCTTTTGCCAGTACCTTATACTGCCCGTAGCAGAGTTCAATAACCCATTATTCTGTGCTTTCCTTGCAAGGGAATGGTTTCCAGGGAAGGGACTCTTGCTTTGCCATATCCATCTCCTTAGGCAAAAGCTATCAGAGAAAGAACTTGAAAGTCTTTTAGAAAGCACTGTCATTGCCTCACCTTTTGTGAATTAAAATGTGACTTTTTCCAACAGCTCTTTAAACATCTCCTTGCAGCATTGTGCATGATAGACTTAAATATCATCAAAGAACCACAGCACAGCACTGATTTCCTTCTCTTGGGTTTATTTTGGTCATCTTTTAAAATACATGTCCTGATTGTATGTGGCAGCCAAGTGCATTGAATTGTCCCCAAATGCAGCTAGCAGGGGACTTATTACTGTTATTCCTCATAAACAACTGGTGTTCAAGGACAGTTCGTGGGGACTCACAGTTAAAGAATAACCACTAATCCCCTCTCTCCTTGTACAAATGAGTGGGGCTGAAGTGGGAAATGCATCCTACAATTTATAGAAGGTAAGGACCATGACCAAGGGGCTTTGCTGTGACATATGGCAGGGCTGTCACAAGCAGAAGATGTTAGAATAGGGATGGTGCGAGAGACTGAAAGAGAAGCTGATGAAACCCAGCAGAGCAGCAAGGGCATTGTAGAGTTTTCAGAAGGCTACAAAGGATAGGAACTTTCGTGTCTTTACCGGAAATAAGAAGAAAGAAAGGAGATGAGGTGCACAGCCAGATTTATGAGCAAGGACAGCCTTGACAGCTACGATTTTGAACAATCTGAAGAGAAGGGAGAAATGACGTAGTCATTTGGGTGCCACAGAGGTGAGTGTCACAGAAGCTGAGTTTTTAGAGAGCACAGGCAGAAAATAGACTCACTTATTCTCTGTCTGTCAGACATCCTTTTCCCCTGGGGACAGGCAGGACTGCCCTTCTCTGGAACTCCCTGTTATACACGAAAGCCTTGGGACAAGCAACATGCAGGTTGCTACTGCAAGGCAGGACCCTCTTCTCGAAGCCTGGGGGCCAGTTTCTGGGAGTGTCCAAATCCCGAGTGCCAACATCACCATTCCCACTGTCCATCAGCACATGAGGCTGTTGCTTTCTGTTTCACAGACATCAGCTCAGCCTCTGCTACAGAGTTACAAAGCAGGCAGTAAATACATTATGAGGTAGCAGGAGGAGATAATCCCCCAAACCACAGCCCAAAGTTTTATTAAAAACAAGTACCTTAGAGATTCCCATCAGAAATCCAAGGAAGTGGAGCTGTTCTGCCCATGGCGTGTTGCAGGGGTCAGTCTGGGGATGAGGCAGCAGCAAGCCCAGGAGCAGGAATACACAGTCACACTTCCAGGCTGTGCGCTTGTCACTGCGCCCACACAGAACCAGATCCCACGGCAGGCAGGGAGAGGCAGCAGGCATGGGAAAAGAGGTGTTTTTTCCCTCCCCAGCATCTCAAACTAGGTAATTATATTTAAAAACCGTGCTGTTAAACGCAAATTTAAATAAGTGAAAGTAAGGACGTAGGGGAACTAAGGTAGCATGATTTATTGACATGAGCTGCTAATATACGCAGTAGGTAATTACACATATTTCATCATATATTAAGTGCAAGCTGGATTTTTTGTGTACATTAATACAGTGCAAGGCATAATGCTTTGTACTTGCCTAGAGTTGCATACTAAATCATTAGAAAACTCTTCCACAAGCGTTTGCTGCTACAAAAGTCCAATGAACCGAAATATTCCAATTAACTTTTGAACCAGTTTTGGCACAATGTGTTAAGTTCCCAAATTCAGAGGAGGGAAGACAATTTGCAGCACACCAGGCATCATCCAGCTGAAGAACACCCAATTAATGATAAACCAGGTATGTCAGAAATGAGGGCAAAGGATTTTTTTTGCAGCATTTTAAATCATATATACTTTACACCTTCTCATGCTTTATCTTCTGAGGGGAACAAGACAGTAATGGTAGCATGAAACTTTTTTTTGTTTTCTTATATTTTACATTGCTTTGTCCATTTAAAATCCATGCTTTGCAAGTGTTCCCAGACTGACCAGACTGATAGGCCCCTTTCTGAACATGTGCAGCACAGTAGTTTCACCTGTGTAATCACATCTCCTATTCACGTATTCCATGACTCATGCACATAGTTTTGTTATTTCAATATCCTTTGGAGGTAGGAGCTTTTAATTAAAAATGATCCAACTGAAAACTGAAGGTGAAGGGCCACTGGAATTACCAAGCTTCTCAGAGACTCCAGTCTTTTGGGGGGTTGAGATTAACTCCTTGGAGAAGGTCAGGAGTTGAGATAGTCCAACACCAGCAGATGCTGCCAGAGGTTCAGCCAGAGGGATGGCCAGCAGGACGTTCTGCTGGGAGTGTTCTGTCCTTGAGAGCCTCCCAACAACCTGAAACCTGCTCCTCGTGGTGTGATGCTGCTGGAACCCACTGCTTGCACAAGCACAGGAAATAAAAAGCTGTGCTAGTGCCCAGATTTCCAGAGTTTGTGGCAATTTTCTTGTCCCAGTGGTTCCCAGACCTTTTATTAAGACCTCAGTTAAGAAAAAAAAAAATTAAACTGTTGAACTGGGCTACAAATGCCGGTGGCTTGGCTTCATAGCAACATAAATAGCCCAGGTAAGTAATAGTCATGAAGAGTACATGAATTTTCCTTCTTTTTTTGTTGCTAATTGGTGATTTCCAATATCACTTTATACATGCATAGTTAAAGCCTTCTAGGTGGGTGGTAAAAGTTGCATGTGTTTCTTGATTGCTTTAATGCATTATCATTCTAACACAACACCCACCTTTATTTAACCTCTACAGAAGTGCCAGTGTCAGTGCAGCTCTTGCAGTGCTGTCTCTGGCACAGATAACTCACACATTTCACACAGTCTTGTACAGAACATTTACCACAAAGCCGGAATGAGTGGCTTGTATGAAAATGATGCCTAGCTTTAAGGCTTTTAGTCCTGAATTCTGCACATTCTTGGTTTCATTTTCTGTTACAGACTCTTTGTCACATAACATTTAATATGCTTTCCGTGTGAAACTTGCTCTTTACTACTCGCTAATAAATAAGCATATAATTACCCTGACTCCAATCAGAGCTGATATAGTTGAGAAACCTTCCCAAAAGACAAAATCCACATGTACATTGCACAGCATGACTGAGCATCCACCAACGCTCTACTGCGTGGTCTGATTTACGGCAATACAAAAGTGAGCACACACACTGGGGTACAGGACGGAGGAAACAGCCAGTGGCAGAGAGGGAGGGAGCACAGGGGACAACCGGGAATTGAATGATGATGGTCGGGTGGACAAGGGGTTGCAAATGCAAAGACCTTCCAGTGCAGACACCAGAGAGAAGACAATGTGTACATGGCCGTGGTTTCAGGCAGCGAACCGATGCTGTCCCAGCCCCTTGGGGTCAGGTGGAGCCCAGCCAGCTCAGCGCAGAGGAGAAAAATACAGAAATATGTTCCTTCTTTATCTTCCCTTCTTGTCTGATTTTCTCCTGGGATAGCACTTCCTGGCTATTTCACAGTTTATTTGTCCACTTTGTCCTTCATGGTGTGTTTTGCAGGCCTCCTGTGACTGCTTGTAGTGCATAGACACACGCAGACAACGCCTCACCTGAAGGTGATGTTAACCAGCTTATTTGGCTGATTTGCTGATTCTGAAAGAACTTCAAGTCCTTTGATCAATGAAGGAAAATTGGTAACCTTATAGATGCTGAAGTCATCTCTTGTGGATACAACACTTGCTAAGTTCACATTGTAATAAAAGAGAAAGTCCCTCCAAACACCGAATCCAAGATATGCTTTGTGTTTATGCAGAGAAGAGTTAAAGACAAACCCCCTGAAGAGATTATATTTGGGTTTAACAGTGCTAAGTCGAGGTAATTGTTACACGACATTCCTGGTTAATGAAACTCAGCTTCCGGTAGTTTAATGTTGCTTTTGTGATGGAGAGCAAGTTGCCATCCACAGCTGCATGGAAGTCCCACTGGCACACACTATTTGACATTTATTTCTCTATTAAGACAGGATGCAGTGGTCCTATTTTTCCCTATCTGACAAATTTATATTAAAAAAAAATCTCAAAATGGCCATCAGCAGCATGATGTGTGTTTATTTTCCCAGAGGTGGGTGGGGTGTTTTTTTGTCCCAGTCCTTCTTGGATAGGTGATAGTGTAGCACCTAGCACCTGTGGGATGCTACCCACCTCCGCTCCCCTCATGTGAAGTATCGACATTGTGTGGAGTCAATGTAGCAGTAAGAAGTGCACCGCAATTTTCCGTAAGACCTAGAACAAAAGAGAATATCTCAGTTTCAAAGCACGGTTCACTTACATGGTTCTTGGATGTAACTCTCCACAGGAATGAAGAACCTCAGAATATGCATAAGCAGCAACATATCGGAAACAAAATAGGAAGGCAATTTTCATCAGTGGTCAACTGTGCTCTCCTCTGTCAGCAAAACAGGAGTCCAGGAGACACTATGAGTGAAGACTTAACTCCCAGTAATGTCAATTAAAAAAAATAAAATCCCTATTGGCATCAGGACTAGAGCATTTCCTGGGGGTGGATGCAAAAGGCCCTGGCGCTCGCCCACGGGAGCTGTGGAACTAAATATCTGAGGCTTTGAGTTAAGTGTTTTTCCAGTTACTCCCAACAGCTTCAGCAGGCGTAACTGTGCCTGTCCTTTAACTTCTTTTTCATGTACTTGAAATAATGAGAGTGACACATTCCCACATCTGAAATAATTTTTAAAAAAGTAAATTGAAGTGTCCTTGCAAAATAAGGAAAAACAGAGATTTTGTCTTTCTACTGACTTAAACTGAGCAGTGACTCAGCCTTCTGAAGACCTGACCAGAGATGTTAATAAGAATTTAAATGAGGTTTTATTGCTGGAATGTCTGAGTGAATAACCCATCCATAACATCAAGCTGTGGACTAAGCAACTTTAAAACTACGTCCTAGGATAACCCACATTCTCGACTAACATAAAATCTGAAGAGAAGGTGTGTGAAACAGGGGGAGGGATCTGTGGGCTGGAAAGAGTAAAAAATGGGAAAATCAGTTGCAGCAGAGCTCTTGGAGGAAAGGTTACTTGGGGGTAAAACTCCCATGGGAGTGTCATGTTCACATACTCAGCCCACGTTCTCATGATTCACAGCTTTTTCTTTAGTTTGGCAGATAATTTACAGACTACACACAAAAATAAAAGATCTCAGTTGCTCTTCACAACTTGAATATACACACAAAGCGAAATTTATAAATTTTCCTCAAGCTTTTGTGGTGCTATCTTGGGCACCAAATTTCAGACTCTTAGAAGGGAATAGTTTTCACAGTAGAAAATAACTCCACACGGTCTGAAGATGAGGTCTCTGTAAAATGTTTCAGTTTTGTCAGGTTGACTGGTCTGGATTTTAGTAATCTCTTACACCAGAAGTGCTCCAACAATTACAGTGGAAGGATTAGCACAGCACTAGATTGACAAAGACATCCTGTGGTTTCTTATTCCTGTCAATTAGCACATTATTGTTCCCTGAAAGATGAGGGCTCTGTGCGTAATTCAATTTGCAAATTAAATGTTTCCTGTTAGCCAGTAATGATACCTGACAGCTAAATAGAGGTGCTGCTGCTAGAGGCAAAACGCTTACCAGAGGAAGCTGCCTAAACAAAGGCAGAGAAGGAAAATCAATAATAAGCAGATGTTTTAAATGAAGGGCATTGCTAGGCAGATGCATGGCTTTGCATCTGCTGGTGAACGAATTCCCTGCACCTTGGAAAAGCTGACAGATGACTGCTTGATTCAGAAGCAAATACATCCCTAGAGTACCCATTAATGGGAAGGGCAGTAGGAGGTCGGTATGAGTCTGTGCTTTGGATGTTGTGGTTTTTTTCCTGCAGTGTAATCATCTCATGGTCTTTCCTACTCTTCTTATGTTATGGCTGGACATTAATGTGACCAGATGAGGAAATCTTGGCAAGAAATGGGCAAACATAGGTCTAGGTGACCTTCATTTTGTACAGTAAGAGGCATGTGCTTCTCACTGTGAAATGAAATTTAGCCCTTAAAGTCAATGATATACAGAAATAATTTGATAGATTCTTTCCTCCCTGCTACTTGCAGTGGTCCCAGTGGAAAAAGGTTTAAGTGGGTGAGACTACTTCGTTTTAAAGCTGGCAAAGAGAAAAAAGAAAGCAAAAACACACACAAAAAGCCCCCCCATAAACAAACCAACCAAAACCCCACCAAACCAAAGTGAAGACCTCCTCTTACATACCCAGGAAGGTATGTTCTACATGTCAAATATCCAAAATCCATCCCATCGCAGTCTTCAACCCCCTCATGCTTGTAGCCATCTCCGCAGTATGCACGGCGGCACCCTAGTGAAAAACAAAGAAAGAAATACCTTCCAGGCACTCGATATGTAAAAGAAACAGATAAAGTAAGTGGAACTAGATTTTTAAGGGGTAAGTATAAAGCAAGATATTTTGGGGAAGGCATTCTGTAAGGACTGTCTTAGGAGGAGCAGTACTCTTCACTACAAAGAAGGTACTTTTTTTAGCCTAATTTCAATGACCAAGGGAAAGAATCAATAAATGCTAAAAATAAGTACTACGTAATTGCTAATTACAACAGCATTTATTTGAAACTTATTACTGCCATAGATAATTACCATCAAAATAAGTTAAAGGAAATATAAAATACAGTTAACTTAAATGATTCAGGGAAGTCACAATCTCAAAAAAATAATCCTAGGTAGTTAATTAGTTTGAAATTCCCAGCCTAGAACTTTACTCAATTCTGCGCAATATCTATGCTTGTCCGCTGTGAGTTTCCACATATGAACAGAATTATGCAGCCTGTCTATGAAAAAATAAGGTATATAAAGGCTGCCAAAACCATGTTTTTCCCACTGCTGACTCCTACTGACTTGAGCGTGAACGGAACTTGTCACATTTTTTCATGGTGATTGACATGTAGGCTGCGGTAATTTGTGGATTTGTTTGCCATTTTAGCAATTGGACTTTGATTTTGATATCTTGAGCATATTGAGAATGACTTTTTAACATGAACAAATTCATTTAGTTAAAATTGCTTTGACATCTTCTGGGAGAATCCATTGGTGTTAAGCAAAGGATTAAACAGACACTCAGGAATAGGGAGTTTGTAAGAGGCTAAAGTGGGTTATTTACGAATAGAAATGATTAATCAATTGTACCAAGGATATGTTTGCCAGAAATTGGTGCTTCTAAGACCAACAAGCCTTTTTTGCAATAAAATACTTTTAACATTTGGTTAGCCTTTTCCTTTTGCTTCAGTTACAGGAGAAGAATGATGACAATGTGCTCATTTCCAGATAACTCAATGATGGGTCACATCATGGTCAGAAATCTGTGTATTGCAAGGCCTGCATTGAGGCTTTGCCCAATGCATAGCACAGAGAACACGATGTGCCCTCAGACATAGAGTGCAGTTTTGCAGGCACTAGAACTAATGAACATCCCACATGGCTGTTTCCCCACGGTTGATTGCAAATTCTAATTTAATTGTTTTCTCAAGTCTGGAAACAGGAGAGATCCTGCTGTCTCTCTGGAGTACTCTGCAGTTAGGCAAGCTTAGAGGGGCTTTTATTTATATGTTTCCCTAGACCTGTTGAGACTGAATTGCCCTTGAAATCTCTTTCCTGTTGTCATTGAGAAGTTGGCTGGGATTCCTAAGTTATAAGGGGAAGGGTGGTGATGGACAGGTGGATGGAGGAACTTGGATAGGGCATGGTTGCATACACCCCATATTCAAAGTCAGGCTGAAAAATGGAGGGGTATATAAAACTGAAAATTGCGTCTTTCAGTGTTGAGTGATACTGTTCTACAATGTGAAGAAGCATCCCTTTGCTGGGAACAACAGGGCACCAAACCTACTTTGTGGAGATGGTGTAATGCTGTGCTCTGGGGAAGGATTCACGATGTAAAAGTAACTGAGAGGGAGAAGTGAAGGTTACCACAGCTGCTTGAATGCTTATATGCTCTTTGCTATGTACAATCAGCAACATGGAAGGAAGATGGAGTACACATGAATTAAATGTTATATAAACCTGATAGTGAAGATAGTGGGTCGACACCTTCCCTATTATGCAAGTGAATAACAAAATCCAAAGTGGTGTTTCTGGACTCAGGATCTATTTTACCGTAAGGAACAGCCAGCTTCAGTGTCTGTCCCAGGGGCTGTGCCCACGACAAAGATATGCTGCAGCTTTTAGACAGAGAGCTGGCAGCCCCCAGGAAAGGTGTGTGTGTAAACCAGCTGCTGGTCCCCGGAATGCAGTGGCTCTGACTCAGCGAGGATGCATGAGAAGTACTGTTGTCACCTCTGTCACCTCTGTGCCGGTGTGTGCCATCCACATGCACAAAAGCCTCAGTTTTCACCCTGGGGCCATTGTGCCTCCCTTTCCCTGCGCCTGTACTTGATCCACAAACCACACAAGCTCTCCCTGTGTGATTTAGACAGCCGTGTACCCTGTGGCACAGCTAATGCACCTTCCCCTGTAGAAAGCAGCCACTCCTGCTGTGCTGTAACTTACTGATACAGTCATCAGTCACGACTGCATTGCCATCGTCGCACTCCTCCCCGTCCTGCACGATCCCATCTCCACAGGTGCCAGCATCCTCGAAGCGGTAATCCACGGGATAGAAAGGGGTGAGCTGACCAGGCAAACACACAGTGGTTACTGAACCAGACCAGCAGCAGCCTGGAGAGCAAGTGGGGCAGAAAGGCTCTGGGGGGCAGATCCCACAACCAGGATTTTCTGTCTTGTTATTTGCTGGTCAGAGGGTTTGTACAGAGTCTGATCCAAAGTCTAGTAGACACAAGAAGGATTCTGCTGTTAATTTCAGCAGGATTCATCTCAGCTCCATGAAGCAATGAGGAAATACATGAGTTAGGTTTGCAGGGTTTTTGTTCTGCAACTTTGTATCCTGGTGAGTTTTGCCTTATTTTGTATTAAATAAAAACTCTCTTTACTACCATAATTCCCTGAACTCTGCTTCAGTTTGTTCACCAGTGGAATCCGGTTCACAGGGAAGTTAGCAAAACCTGCAACACTGCTGGCTTAATTTCTCAGTAATCAAGACTCCTGTGAACAAAATTCACAGAATTCTGTACAGTTGTGGCAGTGTTCAAAAAATGAGCTTTCCCCACATTTGCTTAATTGGTTCTGTATGACACCTTAAGTACAGAAGTATGTTCTGCATTTCAAAATGAAACATACACTCACAGGTTTTCTGAGACCACAGTCATATTTTCACCTGGACTGGGAGCCATCCAAAGGTATCCTTGAAATACAAAGACCTCTGATCTCTTCTAAAAGCTAATGCATTTTCGGTGTTTAACCGGTCCAATTCTTCTTGATTATTCACCACGTAAATCTGGGGCACAGAAAAAGAGGTGATTGGTAACCTTCTCAAGAAGTTTCTTGGATTGTCACAGAATCTAGTTTGGTATATGTACCTTCAAATAGGTAAATAATATACAGAAAAATGGTTCAGTTGTTTTCAGAAAGAGAGGTGAGAACCTCCACCCATGGAAAGAGGGGTGTTTCCTGGGCCCCTATTCAGAAATGCACATCCTCAGATAAAAATCATACAAATACTGGTGCACAATCACTGCTGAGAAGAACTTCCTGATACTCAAATGGTTTGATGCTGAAACAATTGCAAAATCCAAATGGGCATAAGTGCTTTTTGTGGATTGACTATAACTTTCTAGGCATGTTTGTGGCTACAAAACAAATAATGCATCGCTCAATACAGCCTTCACTTAACTTTTACCTCTTTGTGCTTTCTTTAGATTTAATTGGCACTAAAATGCATGTTTCTTTATATGCATATACGATGGTCTAAAGCCAAGTCTTCAATTACACTGAAAAAAAAATTAGCTCAAAATGGAAAAATTAGGGCAAGCTGCTCTCTTACCCACGTCTTTAATGTCTCAGTCACTGAAATTGGATGTAAGAGGCATTAGGAAATAATCTCTTCCTTCAGCAGCTTAATCAATTTAATTTTTGTAAGATTCAAGCCATTTTTAAACTAAGAAAAAGCAAATGGAGTGCTTCTGAGCAAAATAGATTTAGGTCTGAGTCCGATTCTCACCAGCATAAACAGAACTGGCTCTTTTAAAAACAAGTTACCTTGAAATTTTTACATAGCAGAATATTCCCATAACCCTGGACAAAGGCCAATTTCTTTAAAAAAGCATTGAATAAAAATGCCTTTATCTTGAATGAAAGAAAGCAAAGAAATAGGAAGCCAGCGCAGAATTGTAATTGTGTTCAGAAGCTCAGGGCCCAACCCCAGAGCTCCTGTTTCTCTTGAAATCGATAGAAAAACGGTGTTGTCTCAAACCACTACAGATATCAGCCTTCAAAATTGCACAAGATTTAAAAAATGGAATGAATCTAAGCCAGTGACAGAAAAACAGCACTTCGTTTCCCAGCCTTTGCCCTCCTCTGGAGGAGCTGCTGGGTGCATGGGTGATGGCACTGAGGATGTGCTGCTTTGGCAAACCACAGGGTCAGGGCACAGAGCACCATCCCTGGATCTTCTCCATGTGCAGCTGTAGGACCCCAGCAAGAGCTTTCAAGTGGCCCAAGACAGACATCAAAGCTGCCACATGGGGATCAGAACAAAATAAACAGTAGTGATGTTTAAGCTCTAGTTTAAGTTAAAGTGCTCTTTACACTTGAGGGAGTAAAACCAATGGGGCAGGCAGGAAAACAGGGAATGCTGCTCTGGAAGCGCCTCATTTTCAGAGCTAAGCCTTGTCTTTTTGCCATCCCACATTCCTGGCAACATAATGGCACCTGGGGGCTCATAGTGATAGTGTATGGTATTTTAGATATTTACACTCTCATTACTGTCTTTTAAGATCTGATATGAAACTGTGCCCAATGGAAAAGGAAGGTAATAAGACCTATACATTATATTGTGAGCCTTAAAGTTTTCCTGTGAGTTCTCCAGGATGCAAAGTACATGATGGTTTTTTGCATGCAGTGTGGTGTGATATGCACCTTTATTTCAGCACATTCATCTCTCACCGTTATATTTTCAAAACAACGGGAGGGCTTTTTCTAATGCAGCACAGCCAGGGATGCGCCAGCAGCTGATACAGCTGACAAGACTTGGAACACACTCGTGCAAAAAGGCCGAGCTCAGTGACCCAGTTTAATGGTGTTGTGAGTGTGTCCCTTCCACACACCATGGCAGCTTTCTGACAATGTGACAGGTAGAGCTTTAACAAAGCTAATTGCTGCCCACTGACATTCAGAGACAGCCAGACACCACACCACTTCCACTTGCATGGGTGGAGTGGCTGAGCTACACTGACTCACAGCACCAAGGGAGCATCTCCATTGCTGACTAAGTGCTACACTGCACAGAATAATAAGGCAGGGGCGTAGGAAGCAGAAGGAAAAGCATATAAACAGTAGTTACAAAGCCCAAAGAAGTCGGTGATGAAAAATTGCTAGGTCACATTTCACCAATGCCTTGTCCTTTAAAGTATTTTGTCCAATTTGCTCAGAAAAATGCTTTCAAGGCTAGAGTTGGAAATTAACTATATAATGTGTATGTCTGCAGACTGAAGCCGAGACACCTGATTCTCACAGTTTGTAGAAACTTCTGTTGTTGAGGGAGTGCTTTGGGAGAAAGTTGTGCTTTTGGAGAAAGCTCTATTGCATATGTGAAATGCTTGATCCCGATATTCAATTCTGAAATCATTGTCTTAAAAACACCCCAAACAAACAAGAGATGCTTACTTTACTGACCAATCTGAAATGTATTTTGATTTCATAGAATAAAAAGAACAGGATATATATGTACAGTAGTAGATGAAAGAGAGCATCCTCAGGCTTGAAAAACATTTCCAAACATGTGCTACCTTACTGATGTTCTGGAACAGCTGCATTTCAGTGCATCAATCACACAACAAGTTATGAGACTGAACTCTTTTGCACCAGCTGGATCTCTGAGGTTTTGGGTACTAGAAATCACACATTGCCTATATATCTTCTTATTAAATAAAAAATATCAGTGAGTACAACACCTCCTGTAATAAAAGCACTTAAGAACTGCTCACATCCCCTCCCAGAAAACCTGCTTACCGCGGGAACTTTTGGGTAGCTGTGTCCAAACACAGATTCCTCATACGATGGGTTACTCATATGCTGTGGGGTTCTGCAGAGACATCTCCCTGGTGGCCCTGGAAGTCCTCTTTCTCCCTTTGGTCCTATTGCAAATTGCCCTAGGAAGCAGAGTTATGAAGTTACTACACAACACACAAACACATCCTTAGTGGGAAAAGTACAGGTCAGGTGGATATATGCATTTACCCAAGTTTTCAAACAGGGACATCTCCCACCAAATCCACTGGGAATTGAAGGGAGGCACTAATTCCAGTACTTCAGGAGAAAGGTGCCAGTTTTTTACCACAGTCATATGATTTCAGATCATCTTTTGAATTTTTCTACCAGTTTTACTGAGGAAGAGAGAGACCATTTACTTAGAATAAATGTCAGCCTGTTTGAAGCTACAGAAATTCAGGACAGGATGAACACACAGATCACTCTACAGCGCACTCTATGCACCAAGTTTTGTAGAGTCAGTCTCTGTATATGTCCACAACACTTTGGACTTGTGCCTTTGCACAACCACTTGAGCAATGCAGTTTCACAGGTTTCTATACAGCAAAAACCCAACTAAAAATACAGGAACTTTTTAATGTTTTAATTAAACATAAAAAAAAAAAAAAAAAATCTGCTTTTTGACTTTCAAACTTTGGCAAGGATGCACTGCTCTGTAGATTTAGATCATGAGCCAACATGGTCATACTGCAAACAGTGGCGTCGTTACAGAAATGCCTTTTAGGATCAGAATTTATATTCTTGAGGAAAAAGATCAATAACCCTGACACATAAACTTTCTGTGGATGGAATAAAGCCTTGAAAAAGTAATCTCAGGGTCCTGGCTGCCTTCCCATCAGCATGGTGAAAATTCTGCCTTCTGAAAGCTTCCAGCTAATTTACTCAAGCAAAGATGTTTCTTAATGGGAGACATGAGCTATATGAAGATTCTGAACCTGTGCCCAGCTTCGCAGATGTTCCTTTTCCACACCACCACAAGAAGATACCTCCTGTCTGCTAATGCAAGCAAGGGAAGGAAAAGGGAACGCAAAATGGAAGGGGACGTTGTGTGTTGTGGGTCACGGGTCACGCATTGTCCTTCATGTCCATGTTTGGACCCACAAGCAGACCAGGGTTCATGTACATGCACAGCTCTGAGGATGTATAATTATGTTATTACAAGGCTTTTCTCATGATTTCTACAACACACAATTGCAGTGAGTACAGATCTCTATATAGAGTGTTTTTCTTCACTGCTCTTTTTTCCATCGACTTCTATCCCTTTCCATTCTCTTCCCTTCTGTCCTGAATGACACTGTAACTTGAATCTCATCTGTATTTCTCTTGCAGAGCTGCACAGGGTGAGCATGTCCTGGCTGATTAGAAATCACAGTTTTTCACTCTAAGACAGGATATCTGGAGAAGCAGACCTTTGATGATGGAGATTACCTAGTCTCTCCAAGGCTGCCAGATGGCTTTTCATTGTCCCCATCTACAAAAATCCCACAGGAACCCCATAGGCTTTAGTTTTGGCTTTATCTGAAACATCAGAAGCCATAAAGTAGGCTTTGAAGTAAGATAGAGAGTCCTTATAATGGACGAGGACGACATGACCTGCCTTCAGGAGAAATCCTCTCCTTGCCATGGATGGAGAAGCAAACAAAGCCCTGCGACACTTTGTGCAGAGGGGCCTGTGTGCGCCTGATGAGTCAGGAGGGGCTGGGGAGCAGGGACACTCCTGGGGAGGTCACCTCATTTTCTGCTTACCTAATCCTGACGGTCCAGGGGGGCCTGGCTGGCCAACAGGACCCGGCCTGCCCGGTGGGCCCATGATCCCCGCCGGTCCAATGTCTCCCTTGAGTCCCTAGAAGAGAAGTGACATCCATTTCTGGGCTGAGCTATTAGTAACAAACAACCTCTTCCAGACAGCACTGGCTTCCCCTTTAAGAAAGCCAAGACAATTGCCAGAAGAAGAATGAGTTTCACGGACAACACCCCAGGGAACAGGGGCTCTCCTCTCCTAAGCGGAGACAGAAAGGCATGCCCAGGCAGGACTTCTGATCCCAAATGGGAATGGTCACAGAGATCTGCCCGGTGAGGAGACAGGAATCACCCTCCTCTGACTTCAATCATTTGATAGCCTTTCTTTAAGGACGCCTTATTAACTCCTGTGACTCTCCAGGAGTAAATGCCGCTGACAAACAAAAAGGAAAATCACAGAGGAGCTGCCAAGGGCTTCCACAGTGACATTTGCCACTAGGGTGCAGCCTTTCAGAAGCTCACTAATGACTTTGACGCTCGCAGTATTTTCAGAATGTTTCAGGTGCCCTGGATTCCTGTATCTTCTTAACTTTCCCCATAGGTATAGCTATGATAACAAATCATCACAAGCCAAGCGAGGCTCGGCCTTACGAGTGCAGGTTAATGTTTAGTAACACCATGCTGAGAAATGGTGTCCCTCTGGCAGCCAAACAACACAGTTGCACACACTTGACACACTGGCTTACACACAGTTAACATACAATAACTAATACTCTCTAAAATCAGCCCTAATTTGCCTCATGGGAGCTTGTCTGTGCAACCATACCCTTAGGCATTTGGAAGTTTCAGCCTAGAACTGTTTGGCACCTTCTCAGTTTTTGCTCCTGAATTTAATACAGCGACACTTATTAAAAATAACTATATTTACCTTCCTGCTCATATACTCTCCAAGGCTTGGATTTCTCAGCTTTCTATTTCAGAAGTGTATTACATAGCTTAAAGTTTAAATATCTGACTTGGTTTTTACGCAACAGCAAACATTATTTAGCATAATAAAAACGTGTGCTATGTAAACTTTCTTTAAATGACAAAGGAGATTATTTCCTTGAAGATGGTGTAATTCCAGGTTGATGTGCTTTCAGAATCATACCGTGAATGGCTGCATGTCTAATTTAAGAGTAGCAAAGCATATACAGTAATATATGCTGAAATAATTGTTGTTATATAATATGTTGCGTCCCATGGATACATTTGAATGTCACTTGCACCATTTCAGCAGAGATTTTGCCATGGCCTATAAAGAACTAATTGAATATTTGCTTTGTTTAATCCTATTAGGTAAGCTCTGAGCAATAAAAATATTTCAGGATTTATGTGAATGTCAGTGATGCTGATCTCTAATTACTTCTTACATTATGCAACACCCCACTAGCAGAGCAAGATTTTGTAGCCCCAAAGAAGACTGAGAAATCTCTTTCCCCTACACAACAGCAATTTGACAGAGGCAAGGCAGTGCTAGTCGGACGTGTACTGACTGCAAACAAGCTGCTTTCTGTGTCCCCCGCTTTGGAGGGGTGATTGCTTAATGCTCTCCTGCTTAGCACTGATGGATTACATAATAATGGCAAGGGTTGATATTCAATGTTTTAGCCATGTTTACCTTTCACATGTGCCCACGCCATTTGGAGAAGCTTTTCCCATTGACGATGGTTGTATTCATGTCCTTTCTTTCAAAGTAGCATTACCTAAATGTCATTCTTCCTTCTCAAGACTGCAACCCTAAACTTGGGTTTGCCTGGGGTCAGTTCCCAAATTATAAAGCTTTGGGTGTTATACCTCGGTCAGCAGCCGTAAGGCTGTGGCTTGTGACTCCCAGCTCCTGGCCACCTTTCAGGAAGAGCCTGTCCCAGAGGCAGGGAGAGTCGAAGAAGTCCGTGAGCTAATCAAGACATAGCTCGAAATGGAAGTGGAAGTGACACCTGCTTAATTTAGCAGCTTTTATCTAGGCATGTCAGCTGGATCAAGAGACAGGAAATGGCCCCATGCTGGTGGAAACTATCCTCTCAGCTGAGCAAACAGCCTGACAACTACAGCACTTCAAGGTGGCAGCCAGACCCACAGGGCCTTAAAATGCTACTCCCCGTTTTTTTCAAAGGATTGGAAAAGAAGAAAGGAAATAACAAGTTCGCAAGTTACAGAGAGGGAAAGCCTTTTTCATGCTGAATCAATGCTAAGATTGCCTTCAGGGCACCAGAAAGGGGTTTGTGTACTGAGCCTTGGGACTGGAAACACCAGTCTAGGGCCAGACTGCAGTTCTTTTTGTCACACTGATTGTTGCTTTAAATTATGACACGCTTATGTCACCACGTTTTTATCAAGCCACTGTGTAAGGTGACAGAATGTCTAAGGTCGAATAAGGAGTGCACAGTGTTCAAGTTGATCTGCAGGCACTGCCTCTTCTCTTGCCATATGCAATGGAAAAATATTCCACAGCACATAGGCAGGACAGATGAACTGAGTTTAAAAAAAAAAAAAAGCAAATCTCTCAAAACCAGCAAAGAGCACACACCAGCTTTTAAAATCGTACAAATCTAGGACAAAAAAAAAATTTCTTGTGGGTCATCTAGGAGACTTACATTGCTCATACCTTCCTTATTTGGGGATCTGTTATTTCCTTCCTAACACCCAACTCTTGTTTTTTCCTCACATTGGCTACTTTATCACTTCAGACATTACCTGCTCTCATGAGAGCACCAGTGAAGCAGGGATGTGCCTCTCCTTGCCATGCTGGGCATAAACAAGACTGCAAATAAACTACTGCCAGCTAAGCCCCTACCACTGAAGTGCTGTATTGGTGGAGTTGTATCCAATTTACACACAATCCCTAGTCTTTACAATTCACCTGAAACTCTGAGAATATAGCTCTGCCAGCATAATTTTGAGCTCTCTAGCTGTCCGGTGGAGCTGGGACCATAGCTCTGTGTTGCTTAGGATTCAAAGGACGCCTTCAAGATCTGCTCAAATTGTATTAAATGAGTTCATTACCAATCCAGGATAAAAACAACATGATGCATGGGCAGGGAGCTGAATGCTGCAGACAAGACTCCAGCCCTAAAGCTGAGGCTTTAACCCCTGTGTAGCCTGTGCAAGCTTGTGAGGTGTTCCAGGGCTTCTGTCTATTCCTGTGTGACACAGCACATGCCACAAGAGCTTAGACCGCACAATCACACAGATGGCATGAGTCGCAGGAAGAGGAAACACCGTGGTCCTACTTGTTTGCCTCGTTTTCCAGGTCTTCCTATAGGTCCTCTGTGTCCTGGTACTCCAGACTGTCCCTTGGGGCCCATCTCTCCCTTGGTGGTTGCAGAGGGAAGGAAGCAGGAGGTAAGTACATGGTTATACCTTCCTCGTACAAGACAGCATATGCACATTGTTTTCATTCACATGATTCCTCTGGATAATTTCTTTCTTAGAAATCCAAAATTATTATAAAATATTTTAAAATAAGGATAAAGTAAAAGAAGAAGAAAAAAAAAAGCTCTTACAATTTACCCACATACCCCTGAAAAATCCTTTCCTAAGGAAGAGGCCAAATGAGATCGGCAACACACTTAGAGACTTGAAGAGGTCAAGGCTATGAAAGCTCTCTGACTCTTTTGCAATATCTTGCTTTGCTGTTAAGATGCGTGTGTGATGAAAATACTTAGGGAAAGGAAGGTGAATTCACTCATCTTCTAATCTCTCTTGAAGCAACTATTAATTCCTTTTCTAATTTCAGAGACATGATTTGATTATGTCATAAAATTATCCATCTTTAGGTTTTCCATAAGCCAGCACCTGAATTTTGATTGCTTTTCAAGTACAAAATAATGATGATGTAAAAACTGGTCAGGGTTATCATTGGTATTTACAGTAGTGCCATTTTGTTTCAGAGTATCAAGAAGGAAATATTTATTAGTTTCAAATTACTAAACCCCTAGTAATTAGGGCAGTTAAACAGAAGGAAGATTATGACTAAACAAACAATCTGGGAAAAAAAGAGAAACAACACTAAAGAGCTAAATCTGAGCTTTCTCTTAGGCTAAAAAGCCTAAAGAATTTGATCAAGTCCAGGCAGTGCTGGTCACTGAGTCGTGCAAGATTTTCAATGTCTTACACCATCTGGGAAGTCCCTGAATCCACTCATTGATCCTGTCCCAGTGTTTAACCCAATTCCCCCACATACCATGGCCACTTACTTTTTGTCCCAGCATTCCAGGGAAGCCTATTTCTCCCTACAAAGTCAAAGGAGAAAAATAATCAGAAAATGTGTAGTGATCTTTGACAAAGCAGCACCTTCCTTGGAAGGAAAAACAAGTGCCATATGTGGCTATCGGTCAAAACCCCCTGCACTGACTCAGCACTGCAGGTAATGCAGTAGGTAGAGATCTATAAGCAAAATTTTACTATGAAGCTCATTGGATGGTGCCATTACTCCTCTGCCTGATTCTCTGCTGCCAGTTTCTGTTTCTCTGACAAAATCATCCTAATTGTTCTCTTGTCTACAGGCAGCTCTGCTACTTGGACAACTCCCAAAGCCTGCCTCTGGGAATGGCGTTTCTCCATTTGCACCAAAAGCAGTTTGCTTTTCCTTTCTTAGTTGAAAGAAGCCCCAAACCATGACTCTCTCCCCCTTCCCCTCCCGGTATTATCATATCACCAGCTGAAAGCATTTTGGGAAGCTGCTGTGGTTCTGGGCTGCACAGCCCAGAAGGGGCTGGGGTGACCTCCAGGGAAATGCTCCTGTGATTCATCAATCCCCCTGCCCACTGGGCTGGGGGTACACGGACATGGAGCTGCCCCACTGCCCTCACAGCAGATGGGACCACTGCTTTCCCTCACCACTCCTGCCCTCCCTGGAAGATGCTTTCAGGCTCCTTTCCTCCATGCCCCTCCTGTTTTTCCCTGTCAGAAGCAGAGTGATCCTCAGATGCACATTCACAGCTGTCTGGAAAAGAAAATTACCGGGTCTCCTTTGACTCCTTTGTCGCCTCTGTCACCTCGAGATCCCTGAAGAGAGATAACAGGGGAACAACAGCCTACTTACTACCATTTCATGAAGATGCAAAAAATATTTTTCCCATACAATGTGATACTGAAGTCAACAGAATACAGTAATATCTTCAGAGTGAGGGATATGCTTCATTACTGATATTGTAAAAGAATTGATGCTAAGGACTGTAGGAAAAGGGACTCATTCTCCCCAGATAATTACTTTAAATACATGCTTTCCTGGGCATAGTACTTCCAAATTTGATTTTTTTTTTCCCAGTTGGCTTCTTTCCCCAGTTCAGGTCCCACTGTAAGATCTTAGAGTACAAAGTGTCTCAGTGCCAAAGCGTGCATCACCTAACTAAAACAGACCAACAATTAAGAATTATTTTACCCATGCTGCAGATGGGGAACCTGTAGTGAGTTTCACTGTAGCAACTTGTTCACGAGGATACTGGGTGTAAAACTCGTTTCTTCAGCACCCCAACCCAAGCCACAAGACTGTGCTCCTTCCCAATGCATGTTTCCATTTCTCAGTAGGACGTTTAGTCTTCATCAAAATTCAACCTCGTTTCTACAGTTACTTTTTTTTTCATGTTTCCAAATGTTAAGTTATACATTTTCTGTTGTCACACTGACCTTTTCTCCTCTAGTTCCAGGAAAACCCTAAAGGGAATGATAGATATTTTAATGCTTCTCGCTTTCAAGATCACCCAAGAAGCTGGACTTTCAAACTTTGAAGCGAAGAAAAAGAACGAGGCACAAATAATTAATTGCATCAACATGTAAAGGCAAATGAATATTTACAGCTCCTGAAGTTGCACTGAAACAGAATGGTGAAATCTGAATTAAAGGCAAGACAACTCAGCCCAAAAGCCATTATGAAAAAGCCAGGTAAAGCCAGCAGCTTTGATTATGCTTTGAAATTGAAACAAGTAAAATAAAATGCAACTGAGAGTAAATAAAGCATTAGATGCCACAATTAATAACCTAAAACAATTTTAACAATAATCTTCCTCTTCTGTTTTGTTTGTTTGTTTGCTTGTTGTGTTTTCCCCCACGGAACATACTTAAGTTATACTTAAGTAATCTAGCGTGATCATTCGTATAAAACTGAGTTTCTCTTAAAGAAACATAGGATAAACAAAAGTGTTCAGTTCTTCTTTCCAATCCTTTATTTGAATAAACTGACTACATAGTTTATTTCAACTGTCAGTACATATGCCTAGTTCTGGTAGGGGACCAAAATGATCTCCACAGTCTTATGAGGTGGGTGGAAAACTTTGCAGACATGATTTAATGCTGCAGATATGCTTAAGAGCTCTATTTTTCTAGTGGGATACAATTATATCTGAGCTTGCTTTTAAAATAAATTACAAAAATTTATACCAAAGCATTTTTATGAAAAGCCAAGTACACAGCCAAGCCCAAACAGACAACATAACCTTGCTTGATGTAGAACATATTTTTTATCTGTATTAGAAACATGTATCTTGATAAATGCTTTCCAGAAAATTCGTAAGGGAAGCAGCTGTCAGCAGAGCATTAGAAACCAACGTCTGAAAACGCAGTGTTTGGTTAACAAACCTTGGAGCCCATTGGTCCTCTTGTACCTGGCAATCCCATCACACCCAACTCTCCCTTTTCACCCTAAAGGGGTCAATAAAGAGAGTTATTGAATGTGGGTCTCTGATGAGGTCATATTTGAGTGTCTGACAGTTCAGTGGTTCGGGTTTTATATCAAATAGTTAGCTGACCTTGGTGTAGAATTGTGGACAGGGATTTATATTGCTATTGTATTCTGCCTGAGCCTTCACATGTTATCTTACTCTTCTATTTGCATTTTCCTGTGTGGGTAACTTCTGCTTCAGTTTTCCCAGATGTTACTAAAGGACATGCAAGCAAACTACCATCAGCAGTGCATCCTTTTCTGCATGAAGGTGCATTATCTCTATCCAGCATCACCTCCACTGAGCAGCAGAAAAGAATGGCATTTTGCTGCATGGCCCATGGCTTGTGGAGGCATAGTGTCTGCTTTTATTGTAGTTCTGAGACACCATGTGCTGAGCAGTCATTTGGAGTCAGTAAATCATGAAAAAGCTTTACAACCACTTCTCTGGCTGCCATCAGCTAATTATATCTAGCGTGAAATACAGAGTAGACCCCCAGACATGCAGCAGTGCTATCAGCTGAATACATTTGGCTCTTACTCTCCTTTGGCTTTCACTGTCCGAGAAATGGAGAGGATTTTTCTGTTGGCTGCTGCCCCTGCAGAAGTTCAGACAAGATTTCAAGGAATGAAGTAGGACAAATAGGGGCTGAAGAAAGGTTGTGTCAAAGTAAGAGAAGACAAGAAGACCCAGCTGAAGAAATGGCAAATATCGACAGAGGTTATGAGTTAAAAAACCTGAAACAGCAGCTTGCTGGAGATTTACAGCAAGATGGGGACGCAGCAAATATCTGTGGTGAAGAAGAACATTGGAAGTTAGTGAAGATCAGAGATGGGGAGAAAGGAAAGAAAGACACAACCAACTGAAGCTGAAGAGATCTTCTGCACTGTATTCAACTGGAGCCTTCACTGACAGGCAGAAAATTTATACAGGCCAGAAGAAATTAAACTGTGAACCTACCTAAAGAACAGAGGAGACCAGTATCAGAAGGGACAGTAGAAGCAGAAGAAACATAATCAAACAGAAAGCAGAACTTGCAGTTAAAGTATAGGAAAAAGTATTACTACTAAATATGAAGGATGCTTCTAGGAGTGTGATGAATAAGCATAATAATAGACTAATCTAGACTAATGAGACACAGAAGGTTAATCAAAATTAGGAAGACTACATAAATAAAACTAATGCCCATACAAGGAGAAAACCGAGTGTATGGGTTTTCTGTCTGCTTTGCTCTCTTCCTTTACTAAGACTATGAAGGAAGGAGTTGATTGAACTTTTTCTCTGCCCTCACTACTCCTGCTGTGGGAAATCATAGCACACAATGTGTTTGTGGGGGGAACCATTTCCTGTCTCACAGTTCAAAGTGAACATTGATTTCTTTTAAGTACATACTCTCTTGCTGCTTGCCTACCTTCCCACAGACTATAATATGATGTTCTTCATCTAACATGGCTGTGAAGATCTTGGAAGTCTGCTTCCCAGATGTGGCTTGAATTCACAAGTCCCCTCCTACTATTCTTGCAGTATCAAGAACTAATGCATCACATCCTCTGTGGTGGGGGCATCAACCTTCATAGAGCAAACGAAGAGTCAAAGGTTTACCAGAAATAGCAGTTTTGAATGAGGCATTGTGTGCAGCCCTTTAGCCTAATGTATCCTGGATTGAAGAAAAGCAAGTTGTCTCAAAAGTCTCAGTAGAAATTCCATAAACCACAGCTTCTGTGAAGAGCTGTTACACCTTCTGCATAAGGCAGTACTTACTAAAGGACTATCCTGAAGCTTTTTTATAACAAATGCAGGTGAAGCAGCCACTTTCCAGTAGCAAAGCATGTCCTGTCATTTCTTCTGCTGTTGGTTAATAAAAATAACAGGAATTGATGTTTGTTTGTATGCAAATGAACTTCAAAGATGTGATCAGCCATTCTCATGGTTTGTCATCTCTTTCCCTTGATATTGCCCTGGTGTTTTCCCTCTGATCACATGATCTCAGTACATCTTCAGGCAAAGGGATCCTCATAAAGAATAGTCATAACGATGGCAATCTGTTTAGAAACATTGATTTGTGTGATTGTGAGACACCAGTGAGACATCGATGAGTCTTCATTGTACTAATTTTCAATTTCCCTTGGACAATTAATTTTCAATTTTCCCTAGTTTAATCTACATAAGAAGTGCTACATGGTCTGGACTGAAGGTGGAGTAACCTAACCCTAGACTTTGCNGTAGCAAAGCATGTCCTGTCATTTCTTCTTGTTGTTGGTTAATAAAAATAACAGGAATTGATGTTTGTTTGTATGCGAATGAACTTCAAAGATGTGATCAGCCATTCTCATGGTTTGTCATCTCTTTCCCTTGATATTGCCCTGGTGTTTTCCCTCTGATCACATGATCTCAGTACATCTTCAGGCAAAGGGATCCTCATAAAGAATAGTCATAACGATGGCAATCTGTTTAGAAACATTGATTTGTGTGATTGTGAGACACCAGTGAGACATCGATGAGTCTTCATTGTACTAATTTTCAATTTCCCTTGGACAATTAATTTTCAATTTTCCCTAGTTTAATCTACATAAGAAGTGCTACATGGTCTGGACTGAAGGTGGAGTAACCTAACCCTAGACTTTGCAGAGCAGTGTAAGAAAGGAGACAAGCACAGACTGTCCTTGCACTGCTACAGCTTCCCAGCCTCCTGCAAGTAGCTGTTTAGAGATTTCCCACTGTTCTGTTCAGAATGTGATGTTGAACAGTTTGTTCCATGTGAATTTTAGTCTTACCTTCGGTCCCACAGGTCCAGGCCATCCTACCGGTCCTGGCATCCCAGGGACGCCCGGGGGACCTGGTCTGCCCTTGAACGGAAAACATTGGTTACAACGATTCATAAAACACCTTTCCTACACAGGCCACTACTGCAGACAGGGGATAAAAAGACCTACGTGCACTTATATCCATACAAATCCAATTTATGTTGAGAGCAGAACTAAATCTTCAACTAACTATTCCTGCTACTATGGTCCTTATGCTGAACATTCCTACACTGCTATATTTGCTCTTTATTAACTACTATATGACCAGCAATAACTACATATGTACATACAGTTATTTCTTTTTTAATTGCTGCCTGTAAATCATTCTTTGGATATCACCTAAAATACTGCAGATAAATGCTATTCCACTGCATTCCACTGCTTGACAATATGATCTCAGAAATGTCATCATAACATTCAGGGCCAAGAGTGAACTCTCATGGGCCAGACAGCTTTTAACAAGACTTACACAGTTTTATTTCCAACCTGAGGAACTTCTCTTTCAGAACCTACTTGTTTTTGTCAGAAGAGTAAGTGTTGATGTACTGTGTTTAAAGTTTAGCACTTTTTTGTAGGTTGGTGTGTTACTCTCTCGAAGACATTGCTGTTTTGAACCCTTGAATTTGTATTAATAATATTTTTGTTTAGTGTAGGGCATTTGAAAATAGATTAAAGAAAATTATCTCTTCTGTTTATGTGTTTTATATTTATTTGAATTACTGACTGATAGCTGGTGTCAAAGTCCTTGGTATATTATTAGAAAGGGTGCTTCTTTTCCTAGTTAGTGACCACCCCCTGCATATCTCTTGTTTCATCCTGCATTTCTGTCTTCTTTAAAGTTAATTACATTAAATGGAGGTACTTAGTGACTGAGATAACATATTCTGTTTCATCACATGTAGGGGCACATATTTTTGACGATATATCACGGCTCATATGTCACCAAGCGTAGGATTGTATTCAACATATTGCATTGGTGCCAGAGCTCTGGAAGGGTAATCATTAATGGTTTTTCCTCCAGGGGTATCTGGCTGAGCCTTGTTTAGACTTTGGAGGAGTAAAAAGTTTGATTTTGCTTTGGGGATTTCTGGTACATCTTTTATAATGGCTCCCATAATCTGCTTCCTCTGTCCACACAGACACCTCAGGTAGTGTCCCACTCTTTGGCTTTCCTCCACGCTTTTACTCAGGGAATTTGTCAAATTCAAGCCAGTTGGGGCAGCTCTCCAGCCCTGCACCCAGACATCCCTTGGCTCTGGGTGCCAGTAACAGAAGCACAAACAGGCTCAACTTCAACATTAGCTCATTTTTCTTGAATTATTGTCTGCATCCCTGTCTGGCAGCTGCTATTAAATATTAGACGAATTTCTGAGACAGCACCTTTGTTCATACCTTTCTTCCAGGCCTGCCAATCTCCCCCTGCCAGGGAAAGGAATATGTCAGTCTTACAGGCATCACATGAAGCACAGCGGCTCTTAAGTCAATGCATCAATGCATTTCTATTAAAAACAAACAAACACGCAAATCCACAACCCCTCCCCAAACAAACAAATAAACGAATACTACCAAACAGAACACTGAATATTGTTGTGCTCAAGACTGTGCTTAGAGAGGTAAAATGAGAAGAATTACTGTGTCAGAGCTCCTTGGTCTTTCCTGTGTTCTCAGCCCTAAATCTACAGTCAACACCTTGTATAACAAAATACACAATTAGGTGCTCATCTTCAGCGATAAGGCTCTTTAGGCAACATTATGGAACAAATCTTTGCACATCTGAAAACATAACTTAACATATAGGCCAGCTTTAATACCTGAGTTGTCCCATACAATTTACACTTCATGGGAGAGCTCAAAGGCCTTTGGGTCGGTAAGATTACTGACTTTTGCATCTGAGATGCTTTCTCAAAGCATACCCTAAACAGAGGTCACAGCCACAAGAAGACATAAAATATATTTCAAGACTGAAAATGAGCACAGAAAGACTAAGTTTTAAATTATAGCTTCATGCCAACTCATAGCTTTACAAATTCAAAATTAAAGCCTCCCTTCGTAAGACCCACCATTCACTAAACAGACAAAGAAAATAATGAACACCCTCCCCTGCTTCTTTGTTCCTCAAAAACACATCAAACTCCATAGCAACAGACACTTACTTTATCCCCTTTTGGTCCCATTATGCCAGGAATTCCTTGTGGACCCTAGGGAGGAACATGAACGTTATTATTAAACTGCATTAGTGAGGTGCTTGTCTTCCATCAGCCCTTGACCCTGTATGTGTCTCCTGGGACCTG
>VYZR01029903.1:96512-116030 GCA_013400675.1 Oxylabes madagascariensis
ACTCACTCCAGGTTTGGATCCTGCCCATCTTACACTGTAGAAAATGTGATCAAATTGTACATTAATAGGAGCAAAATCTACCCTCACACACGAATTACTCCAACTACTTTAGTCAGTAGAGTTATTTTAGGTTTTCAGTAGTGAAAATCAATGCACCCTATTAGAGTCAGAACCAAATTTTATCTTATTTATTTCTTTTACCCATATAATACACATAGGAGGATACACATAGGAGGAATTACACTCAAAGTTATACCATTACAAATCTAATTCTCCTTCTTATGAAAATTTATTAAAATTCAGCTATGAGTCAACAGTATGAATTTTTGCAACTCCTCTGAAAGCCATGCAAGCTAGAGAAGAATCAGAAGTAATTACTAGATGTCTCTTTGTAATGGTAGTATTTTTTTTTGCAGGTGGCCACTGCCACAAAAGTATTTCCCAAATGGCTGTTGGTTCTAAGATTGTCCCTGTACAAGGCACAGTCCTATAATTTGTAATTAAAAATTCCACAGCCATGTTATACCCATCCTACTGTCTGCTGTTATGATAAAACCTGCCAGCCTGCTCTATTTAAAAACGCTCTTGGAGGAATCATAGGTCATTTGGTTGCAAGATTAATATTATTTATAGCAATTGACTTTGTAGAACAATAGAATTAAAATTACTTTCTTACGATTTAAGTCAGAGAGACTATCAAGAGGATTTTTTTTTTTATAGACAGTCTAGCAAAGACTGAAATAACAAGTATTTTTTTTCATATGAACAGCAACTCTGGATCATGGCCAATCACTCTGCAAAGCTGTTTCATAATGCAGAGAAGACTTTCCTCTAGACAGAACTAGACAAACACTAGGCATCCCTTCTGACCACACTTGTCCACACTCATGAACTAAATGAATCTTCCTTATCCTGCATCTCAGCAAAGACAAAATGGCAAAACAATAAAGACAAAGTTCATGGGAAGTTGGAACTAGATGATCTCTAAGGTCTCTTCCAACTCAAACCATTCTATGATTCTATAAAAAGAAGACTTTGTGGCTTTCACCTTGAAACTTTTAGACTCTCCAGTTATCTTATGAAGTACTGACTTATAAATAATTAAAGCTAAGCTTTTTGCCACATAACTGAACCTTTACTTTCATGTTTTGTCCATACTTTTAAAACAGTGTTTGGGTGCTTGTTACCTTCTCAGGCTGCCAAAGCCTCAGTCACAGCTTTGCTAGGCACAGGCCCTGAGCCATGTGTGCCATTGGCTGTGTGGGAATAAACTGCCACCCCAGGGGCTTGAGGGAAGATCATTGTCCCAAGGCACCGGCCACAGCACATAGATTGGGACTGCCTGTGCCCCAGCAGGAACTGGAGGTGCTTCTCCATGAAAACTCTCCATTTTCTTTGGCGGAAACTGGAATGGAGAGGCAAATAGATGATCCTCTCGACAATACAGAGATGTTCATAGGTCTAGTCGTATTGTCTCTGTTCATTGTAGGGAGGCTGTACTTGTTGAACTTTAAAGGTCCCTTCCCTTCAAACTGTTATGTGATTCTAAGATTTCTGACCTTCCTCTGAAGATTTCTGAAAGAATAAATTGTAGAAAATGAAGTGTGAGGTCAAAAAGACTGGTCTGAGGCTATCCAGCAAGTCAGAGGCAGAGATGTCGCAGGTCAAGCTAGGAGACCCTGCACCTCCTGAATCCCACCCCACTGCCCTGTTAAGCCCCTCCTTGTCCCTGATTTTACTGTAGATGTTTGCTTTCTCAGGAATGTACTCCGCTAACATCCAGTCCATTTTATCCCTTGTGCACTCAGTCCACAGGCTCTTGGCCTCACAAAAAAAGGAGAATAGAGTCTAAAGCAAAGAAAAAACTGAGAAGGAGTCTCTGGAGGAAGTGATGACACATCTGTCATTTTTGATAGGTGTTACCCACTGTAAAATTCCACAAAAATGAAGGGTGAACTTGAAACAGAATGAAGCATGTAAGGCAGAGATGAGAACATAGGGTAAAAAGCCTCCATGATTTATGCAAAGTTCATGTCAAAATGAAATTAAGCCAGAGCTTGGCATGCTTACTGAGTGGTAAAAAGCATTTTCACATGTTTCACAGCTTTGTAAGGACTTTGGAGCAAGTGAGAGACTGATGTGGTTCTATCACACACACATGGCTCACCTGGGGGCCAGGAGGCCCTGCAGAGCAGTGCGATTCATGCAGAGAGGAAGCCTCTATTATCTGGAGCTCAAGACACAACTCTTCCAGATCCAGCTTCTATGAAACATCAAACGTATGAGTGAACACGCAGCCACACGTAGCCAGTTGGAGAAATGCATAAAAATCCAGCCACCATACACTACAGCCTCAAAAGAGTTTCTTTGCTCCCTTTGGGAGAAGTCTGGGGCTTATCACAAGGTTATCTTCATGGATGCTTGAACATTATCACTTCAGCGTAGCCTCCTGCCCCATGCTTCCTTACCCTCCTCCTCTTCTCACAGAGCCACATTGCAGCTGGGCTGCCCCTCTGAGCCAGCGTGGGACCCTGGCCTATTCTTAGACCTGACCCTGCCCTCTCTGTCCCACTTTGCCAGCAGCAGCTCCTCTCCAGGAATAGCATCTTTAATAATAGAGACTTCACTCAGGGAGAGCACAGGCAGCGTGAACTTCGCTCCAGAAGATACTAACCTGGAGGCATTTATTCACTGCAGATCAGAGCCAGTGCCTTGAATGATCAGTGAGTGTCTGATCTTTTGACTTCAGTATTAAACTTTCATGAGTGAAATGCCTTATTTATGTCCTGTGAAAAAACTGATCTCCCCTGGAAACACAGATGAACACTGAGCCAGAAACACTGGATTAAAACAACTGATCATCAGTTTCCAAGAGAAAGGCCATTTTCCATTAAAGCTCTTACTACAGGCTCCAAAGAACAAACCACTCATAGTTTAATTCACATGGCTCCCATCCTGCTCGTAACTGCTTATTTTCATATCATGTTTTTATGGGGAGATGGTGTGAAGGGTGATTTTAGGCTCAGATTACTCTCTAAGCTGCTTGCAGGAATCTCAGGGACCCTGGTCCCAGTCTCATTCTTGCTGAAGGAATACACAATATGCCTAAAGAGATCTTGTCTTTGGATCTCCTTTCTGTGGAAATCAAGGCACAGGCGGGAGCCGTGATGAGGAAGGCAAAGGCAAGTATATTTTGGTCTGGAGAGAACAGCATCCTGAGTTCAATCCTGATCAAGGCAATTGAGGATTTTACACTGTACTTTTTCTTGGGTTACTTCTTGCCTGACATCTTACTAATCATTATTTACAGAACACTAGCAATAATTGCAGTGTTTGTATATGGTAAATGAATACTAAAATTAAGGAACAGGAATTACTGAGTAGGTAGAAAAATTCTTTATGCTGGGATGGAGAATATGTTGTAGTTAGCAGAAACTGCAGTAAGAGTACTTGGGCAAGTTGCTATGTCCTATTCCCATTGTATCCTGCACAAGCATATGTCAGCATATGTGTATGGACATACATCACACAGGGCAGGTTTGTGCATAGGTGGGTAAGTGAAAACTGCATGCCAGCGTCTCAAACACATATGTGTTTCTGCAAAACAAAATGGGGGGAATAGATTCCACAGGAGGATTTCAGGATCTCCATTTCACCTACTAGGTAAGGCAAATGTGATGCAGAACAGAACATATACATATACCCTGAAATCATTGTGCAGGGTGGAAAATTGCCTTTCTGTCCTTACTGGTTTACTGCATTGCCGTTTCCTCTGGTCCGGGATTGCCTTACTCTAAGAAGGTTTCAAAATAGAGTAAGGAAAATATTTTAAGTTAATTGAATTAACTGCAGGAACAAATCCAGCCTCATTTCATTCCTTGACCTATTTGATATTTACCTCAAGCCCCAGTCTGGGATGCTGTGTGATTTTCCTCACAGAGCCATATCAGCACAGCCAGGCAGGTTTGCTGAGTGACACTATGAAGCAGTGTTCGAGAGGATGCTTCATTTTTTGTCATTAAAATTCATATAAAAGAAGTGAAAGCCACACTTACAGTGCCCCAGCTGTGCCTGAAGTACGGTGGTGGGAAGAGGGGCGGTGGAGGAGGGCCAGGGAGGCAGCACGCTCTGCAGTTCAGATGCTTCTTCTGTTCCAAACAAGGGAGATCTGTTCAATACAAACACTCATCTGTTGTCTTGAACAGCACAATCATTTCTTACAGAATAAGAGAAGTTGCCATTTCACAGTATTGTCCTACATCCTGTATGCATTGATTACAATGCTGTTATCCAAGCAGGGATTTAAGAAACTTGGTGGACCCTTAAGTCTCTAAGTTCCTTCTTGTGCTGAAGGCTATGCAGAGTTTTAAGCTCTAAATGTGGCTCTGACACAGGCAGAACCTCAAAAATTCCAAATAGGTGACATTAGAGAATGAATCAAACATTTATTGTTTTCTCTACCCTCTGTTCCAGAAGTCTATTGCAGATAGCTTCTTCTGGTCCCTGCTACAGCCCACTTGCCACCAGGAAAGCACTCATTGCTATTGGCCATCACCTTCCCTGTGAACTGAACCACTTTAGGCACTAGTGTGATAAGTGGGAAGTGCAAAGCTGTTCCACAACACATTTACTTGTATTTCCTCTGGAACTGCAACCAGGTTGCTGTATTTCTGATTTGTACATCATCCCTAAGAATAAATACCCCACAACCCAAACTTAGCTGATAGCTTTGTCACTGACTGACTGGTAAGACAGTACCTCAGTTGTGTTTGGCAGTGTATTTAATGTTTTCTAAGAGGTAAACTTCTATCAAAATATAAGAAACTGTGACCAAAATTCACAAAGGATGATATTAAGGTGGTGCATTTATACACTGTATTTTTTTTCCCCTGAATCTTATTTACTTCTTGGGAAATACATCTCTGTTCAGAGTGAGAGCCTTCTTCAAAGGTTTTGCCAAGGATAGCAAATATTTATTTATGCCTGTTGGTTTCTTCCTCTAGCTAGTGGCAGCTGGAATGGGCGTGTGTGAACTGAAGGGTGGCAGGGAGCCAAGAAGAAAAGCCTATGGTGAAGTATCTGGTATTAATAGAAAATCTCTAAATTAAGTTGCTGGGAAGACAAACCTGATGAAATTGCTAGATTTGTGTGCAAATCAATTGCAGGCTGGATATTAGTCACATCTCAAGGTAAGGGAAGAACAGAGTTACTTCTAGTTTTTCAAATGTCTCAGAAAATATATTACCTCAGTTCCACCATCCCATGTTAATTAATTTCAGCATTTTCTCAGTCCTGATGCACAGAAAAGAGAGAGCTGGCCAGAGGAGTGGGATTCAGCAGCATTCAGGGGTAGTTCACGTCATTCAGATTTTTTTTTTTCCCTATTAAAACACTATTTGTGATGACACCTTTGAGACCTGAGTCAATTGAATTCTGGAAGGGTCCATAATGGAGACTTCTTCTCAGCTTTTCCTCACAGGTTTGAAACTCAGTCAAAAACTTCAATTTAAGAGAAAGGCAGAAGATTTACTAAAAAATCGGTATATTGTTTAATTTAAATCTTTAAATACGTACTGAAAATGCCAATGTCCTTTAAAAAGTAACAGAGGTATGAGTCACCTGCCTCCAGCACTTACAAGTAATAAAATATAAAGATATGAAGAGTTAAGTTTTATATTGGCTTAACCTGAATTCAGTCACTCTTTTGCAGCTGTAAACAAGTTTTTCAATTTTTAGCACGCAACTTCTGTGGTTGTCTGAGTTTCAGGACTGTATTTGAACATGTTGCATTGGGACAAAATAGTGCAGTATTAAGGTAATGGACAGCTTGTAATTTAACAGGGTATAAAGTGTGATTATTACTTTATTCTAGGCCACATTCCAATATAATCTTTCTTAGTATCACCTCATTTCTAGATAAAATTTCAGTAGGATTATTATCATTCAACAAGAATAAGAATATCAAAACTAGCCTGATGTGGCTTAGTTGCTAAGAGATCACTACCAGCATCTCTTTTTCTGCAGAAAAAGGTTTACATTACTGCAGTTGCACTGCTACTTTGAAAAAAAGTGTTGTTCTTTAAATATTTTATAAATATAAGATTAGATATAGATGTACAACTGTAGTTCTAATATAATACTTATCACGTCCTCATAAGTAAATTCCAGTCCTGGGTTATAAAAAATTTGGATTATCCTTTTTAGAAGAAAAGTCTGAAAATCCGTGGAACACATTTATTGTGAAAAACACTATATCTAACAGAGACAGTAAAAAAATAGCCCCTGATTTCAGTTTTTATCATCTTATGCTACTGTAACACAAGTTAAGCTGAAGCCCACTCTGGCTTTGCTGGCATGAACAGTGATAGCATGTACTGATCTCAACGTGGAGACAAGCAAAATCTAACCACCAGTAACAGTGTTAGATACTATTTCTATAGATATTATTAGATTCTATTACTAATAGATACTATTAGTAATAGATGCTATTACTATAGAGAGATACTGAATTCTAATAGACACTATTATTATACACCAAGTAATTACATACTATTAATAGTAAAGATATTGCTATATAGGACAGGTATCAATTATGTAAGGACTTGGCTAGTTAATATTTCAGGGGGTCCATCAGTAACCTTGACTATGCTCTGGAAGGTGCATTTGTCAAGCAAATATTTAAGAAAAGACTGATTCTAGATCCAAGAACCTTCCCCACTCAGGCATGACAGGTGATATGACAGCAGAAGGAACAAAAAAATGAATGATTCACAAAGGGGCTGCAGGTATGTCTCGGGTTATATAACCAAAAAAAAAGTGTATTCTATTCCACCTGTTAGGAGAGATGTTTTTCTTTACTCTGGTATCTCAAGGGAGGAGGGGGCAGATGCCTTCTGATAATGGGCCAGCCATTACAACCAGATGAGCCATTGTTTCTTATCTCTTTCACCACTCCTCCACACTTGGTGGGGGATATCTTCTGCTAATGGGCCANGGTATGACTACTATAATCTGATCTTCCAGTAAGAACCACATTTCTTTGGTATGGATTTTGTCAGTACCTGCGAGAGGTCCAAGATGTGCAACCATTACAGTATGGCCTTGATTTATATCACAAAAGGGTTACCTTGGCAGGCTTACAGGCTCTCTACAAATGCAGTGCATATTTTTAGGCTCCAGGTTAGCTTTGTTTGCTAAACACAGCTTTAGAATGCCCCAGTCCCCATCAGTGGAAAAAATCTCAGCCCAAGAATAGGACTGTCACAGTTTTCTGTGAAATATGAAGACCCTGCCTACACAGAGCACGCGTTTACATATCTCATACAGAAGCTGCTCTTTCAACAACTTCATTGCCAAAGAACATATTCAATGAGAAAAAAAAACACAAAATGAAAAAATCCTTTTAGGACTTGTCCAAGAAGCATTTGTTTTCAAAGAACATAAAAATTAAAATAGTCACCTTTGAAATAGAAGGTATTTACATTCTCAGATTATTTTTATGGTCAAGGCTATAGGTTAATCCAGTTCAAGAAAGTGACTTTATAAATCCATGGATATACTGCCAATGGTAGCTTCAGAAAACAACATACTTTAGATAAAGTGTGATGTTTCCTTTTGTTCCTGCAGATTTCTTGTGACCATGGCTGGAATTTGGGAACTCTTATTCAAGATGGTACCACGCAGAGCCAGAGAGAAGAAGCCTTCACCCAGACTGGTCCCCTGGAGCGGGGCTCATATGAGGCCTCCTAGGGCAGATCCTAGAGGAATCCTCTGCCTCACAGCTGCAATAGAAATATCAGAGATATTCTGCCCTGGATTCAAGTCAAATTTACAGGATTTCATTGAACAAAAATCATAAATAAACCATGAAAGTGACTTTCATCCTAAAATCACAAAGCTGTAGGCTGAATGCCAGGAGGAAAGGACAAGAAAGGAGAAGGATACTTAACATGTGTTTCCCTTCCTATTTATGACCACACTGATCCAGCAAGCCCTGAGGGGAAGCTGAGCTATTATCCAAAGTCTTCTCACCCTGACAGCAGGGCTGGTGGCTTGCCCAGCTTGTGACAGGCAGGGCTGTGCTGGATGGAGCCCTCTGACGGCTGACACCCATCACAGATGCTTCTCCCACTCGGATGGCACTCAGAATTAATAATAAACAAGCTGGGCAGACCAGCCAGTTAATGAATGTGGGCTTGTCCAGCTGAAACTGAGCCTTTCATCTGCTTTGTTGTCATTCATTCAGGCTCCTCTCAGCCTCCTTGCAAGGACAGCAGAGCGCCACAGGCCGCAGCCACACAGCTCCAGTCTGTACAGCTACTGCAAGCGACCAGGGCACATTTTACTCTTAAGTTAGGAAAGTTTTAGAGCTTGTTAAAGGTGCCTTTATTTGCAGAGCAGGTGTGGGTCTTAAGCTCTCCTTCAAAATGCCAAAGATAAGTGCCAGCATTACCAACATATGCTTCTTTAAAATGTGTTTTATGAATTTTTCAACCCAAAGTGTGCTTTAAGGACATATAAGCAGAGATGAGAATACAGTTTGTGTTTGGAGCTGGGTTGAACAGTCAAGTTTGTGAGTTGTCTGCATCTCTCAGTACATTTTTGAACTTGGATGTTATAGTTGATGGCCTAAATATATCCTTTCCTGTAAAGCAGATTAAATATGCCAAAGAAATATATCAGGCTTAGGTAATGGTGTCTGTGTAGAGGAGGTGGTGACCCATGAAATTCCCGTGGGAGTTACAAGATGAGACACAGAGCTGCAGCTCTCCCCTGCCCTTACTAGTTTCCTTTTGCTTAAGATGGGTTTCAGACTCCTTAAGAAACAGAAAAAAGCAGATGAAAAATTATCTCAATTAATTTTAGAAAATTAAGAAATCCAGATGAAATCCTGCAAGTTTCTTTTAACAGAATCATAGCATTCTTTGGGCTGGAAAAGACCACTAAGTTCTAAAGGTTAACCTAGCACAGTCAAGAAAATCTCATAAAAATTTGAAAGTGCTCCATTTTTAATCTCTGAAGAAGCACAGGCTGTGGCAGCTGTACTTTACCAGCTGATGCACACTCAGAAACTGTCATAAATAAATAAATAAATAAATAAATAAATAAATAAATAAATAAATAAATAAATAAATAAATAAATAAATAAATAAATAAATAAATAAATAAATTTAAAAATCAGTCAGTGTTCCCAAAGCTTGACAATAGCATGATCCCTGGCATGCTGCCTGGACGGCGGGTCTGGATATTCACCTGGCCACAGGAGCAAGGACACTCTGTCCTCCATCCCCACCTAACATTTAGCCCACGTCTCCCAGCAGCTCTGGCAGCCTGGCTGCGGAGCAAGGGGTGGCTGCATCTCTGAGCTCAGCCCTAGAAAACACTGCAGACACGGCAAGATGTGGGAAAGCAAAGTGACCTGAGGGATTTTTAAGCAAAGGAAAGGCCTTTTATTCCCTGTATGTAAACGTTTCAGACATTTTATTTGTGTGTTTGTGCATGTATAAGGACAACATGCATGCCAGAAGATTATACACTGTTCTCCCAGACTGAATGCGGAAGGAAAATTCTGAGATCAGCACAGGGAGAGAAAGAGGAGGATTTGCTTGTGTTGGCTCTGCCAGAAATGTTCTGTTTCATAGAACAATGAAAAATCCCAGTAAAATCTAATGGGTGTAACACTTCAGTGGCTTATAAAATGGATTTGTAAAATAAACCCATGTCTTATAAATCCCAAAAACATGACAGGGCTATTGGCTATTCTGTGGAATTTTCGCCCTATTGCCTTTCACTTGCACAGCTGCAGAGCTCTAGACACTGCTAAACAATGCTGACAATTCTATGCCCTCCCCATCAATTCATGAGAAACTGAGGCACAGAGAAGTTAAGCAAGTCCACTTCCAGGGAGAATTCAATTACAGTACCAGAAACAGACTTCCAATCTGCTGAATTACAATATCTCATCTCAATCATTTCATGAACCAGACCATAAAACTCAACTGCTCGTCACGCCAGAGCAATAGTATAAATACTCTGAGTATTAAAGCCTAAGAATTTACCATAATCTGTAGAAGAGCCTGAGCCCCTAAAGATTAAAGCAGGATGGCTGCTGTGTCATCTCTGAAAGACGTCTGCATGTCATTCACTGCCACACAGTCCTCTCCCACTTTGTGTAAGATCAGTAGCAACAAAGCTGAGAGACACCAGTTCCACCCTTCTGCAACTGCAAGATCATAATCTGTCAGTGCTGGCATAGATCAAACATGTACTTGACTTTGATGTTGCTCCACCATATGCTCAGACAGTCCCAGACAATCCCTATGAGACTGTGGGTGTTGCTGTGTGCTCAAAAAGACTTCAGAGAAAAGCCTCCCAATTCTTCTTTGAAAGTTTGTTGCCATCAACTTTAGATTAATTACTCATCACTCCCTTGCTGCAACAGACTCCCAGGCCAGCCAACTTTATTCTTCTGCCTTTGACCAAAAAACCCCACTATATTTTGACTTGTATTATAAAAAATGGTTAACTTTGTCATTTCAAGAAGCTGATAAAAATACTCTGTAATCACTTCCCTGGGTAGAAGAAAACTGAAATTGTGGCACTGCCTTTACTTGTGTGCATTCCCAGAAGCCTACATTTATCCATACCCTCTTGCCAGTTCCTGAGGAAAATGGTTAACCTCTTTTCCTCACAATGTCTCAGTTCTCTGTGGTTTTCCTACACCCATCTTGTCTTCCCAAATGCTCTTTTACCATCACAGCTGTGTGACTACAGAAAGAGTCCCCATGATTTTCTTTCCATTAAAGGGATGATTCCTTGGAGAGGAGAAGGGAAGAAATAGAACACCTATGTTGGAGTCTGTTAATTTCTCTGGAGTTTTTCCTCTCTTTTTTATTTCTGACCTTCCTAAAACGATTCCCCCTAGATTTGAAGGTCTTGCCCTGTTCTTTTCTATTTTTTAATCTGCAGCAGTGGACAGATCTCCCAGCTGTGTCCTGGCTGAGTGCTGTGCTGCACCACAGCTGATTCTGCAGCCACACACTATCCTAGCACCGGGAGTTAAAGGCTACAGGGATACAGGGTCTATTGTGACAACAAATGTCCTCCTGTCTAAACCCAACTGATGCTTTTCTATGGTTTTAACTAAGATTAGCAGTTTCTTTTGCTGTAGTCATGCTGCTGGTGCTTCTGCACCAATGGCCCACCCATGGGAAGCCTCAGTGTCTGATAGGAAACAGATTGTCAAACACAAGGGGGATGAAATGTGAAGTCACAGACCATTCCCTTCCTGTGCAGGGGTTTGGTAATATTGACATACCCACAAATGAACTGTCTGTACTAAAGGCAGAGGCCTAAAAGCACCACATGTCCACAACTACAGAGGGACTAAGCTGATTTTGCAGCACTTTGGATTAGCTTGTTGGTGGAGCTTCTATCCTTTCAGTGGAAACACCTGATTTTGAAACAGCTTGCTTTGCTGTGCTGGAATTTAAGCCTCCACCTTTTGGTCTGCTCATAACAAAAAATCCAGCATCCACCAGTGTGTTACAGACAGCACTATCCTCATTCATGGCAATGGTACAGCATGGACAAGCTTGGACCAGCTGGATCTCCACGTCAGCTGCAGATCACTTTCAGCTGAGGTTCCCATTTGGGAAATGCTGCCTGTCGGAAGCATGCAGAGGTTATAGAAAAACCTCCAGATCAGTTACTGCTTCCTTTGCTGGAAAGCCAAGCAAGCACTGCCTCGCCTCCTGTACCGACCTCTGTCCCTGACAGCAGGAGGACTTCCTCACAACCCAACAAGTGAATGTCAAGATATTCAACTTCAACAGCATTTCAGTGAGCGCTTTCCCTTCAACTGCATTATCACTGAACCTTTTTTGACAAGACAAGCACCTTGTCAACCAGTAATGCCATAAACACGTCAGAAGCCTCTTTCTTATTCTGCATGCAAGATCAGGGCTGTACTTGAGGAGCTTTGCTGCAAACAGGTTCCAGCTTCCTCACTAGAGACTATGTCCTCTCCTGGTTTTTATTTACTGCTGCAAGGCAAATGCCCAACCCCCTGAAGTGCCTCTAATGTCCTTTCCTTGTCCCTTACCCACAGGATCAAGTGGGGTCCTACTCACTGGTTTATTGTGAATTTCAGAGCATCTCTGGGGATCTTGGCTACTGTGGATGACATCAGTGTTCCCTTTCCCCTTGCTGATGAGAAGGTGGATGCAGGCACAGAGTCAAAACCAGGCTGTGCATCAGTGTGGCTGCTCTGCTCTCACCTTACTCAGGACAGGTGTGGCAGCACACAGCCCCAGAGAAGGTCAGTGAGTCCTAAGGTGATTTCTTTCCTTAGTATCATCTGCATTGACCTGAGCAGGACATCCAGTTGTGGATTTTCACAGGTCATATCTACCAGGGGAGAATATACAGATAAAGTCAAATCAGGTGGTTTTTTAACCCTGTTTATTTAAAGACCCATTTGCTTGAAGCAACAGTAAGCACACCATACTAGGCTGCTAATCTGCTACCAGTCCAAGCTTTTCCCCGTAGGCTGCTCAGGAGCTGTCTTCTTTATCAGTTTAGAAGGGTAGCACTACACCTTCCTTCTTTTGGCTTATCTTTCCAGCTACCCATTTGGGCTATCAAGTTAAAACAGCCAATCCCAAGGTTATTTTCTTCTCTGAAGCTGAACAGAAAATCTACTGAAAGAATATTGTGGGTCCCTTTCAGGCTCCTGTGAATCACAAACAAGACAGAAAGCTCCCAAACATCCTGCCCCGAGACCCTTGGCTACTCAGCTCCACAGCTAGGTGACTGCCCTCTCATGGCCAATGACACTTGGCTTTCCTTCTTCTAATGAAGCCTTAGCCTTTGCAAGTGGCTCATTTCCATCAGGAATTTTAATCTAACCACAGCTTTCCTCCTTCTGTTTGTTCCATGAGAAACCCACTAACCAATGGTACCAGGATGTTCAGCACCTCCTGGGTCCATGCTGACTTTACAGAGCAGAGCCAGGCTTCCTTCCCAGGTCTGATATTCTTGCTTGCTAGTCACCCTTTGGACTATTTTCCCAACAGGCTCTGGCTTCTGCCCTTTGAGAGTCTTCAAGCTTTTACTTTTCATCTTGTTTTAAATTCCTTCTGCAACGTTCTTTCTCCTGCAAACACTCTGATAAGTCATTCTCTTGTGATTTTACATAAATAAATATTTACAATTACTCTCTTTAGAAACAAAATACAGCCACCTGACATCTTTGCTGTCCATTATGACAGTAGTTAGGGTTCCTGCCAGGAAAAGAAAACCAAACCCTGATGATGGGGTCAGATATTCCTTTTATAGAAAGACAGCCCTGATCCCAATCCCCTCAATGTCAGGAATCACCCTTGTTTGTGTGTCCTTTCTCTCCTGCTGCTTCTCTCACAAGTGCACAATGCCCTCTCCCCACAGCACAGCCCCACAGTGGCTCCCAAGGTCCCTTCTCTGTGCTGCCCAGCCACGGCTGTCACCCCACACAGCTCCTCTTCCCAGCCCACCTTGCCCATCACCACAGTTCCAACTGTGTCAGTCCACAAGAAAACCAAATTCTTTTCTGCAGCTCTGCCACATGAGGTCTGGTTGCAAATATTACACCTTCCTGACTCAAAGAGGATGAACCTAATGCCCAGTGAGATATAATGTTCCATTTCTTCAGGAAAATAATAGGACAAAGGCAAAGAAACTGTGAGGAACACTGCCAATAGTGCTCTGACATCCCGTTGAGTTCTTTTAAACTGATCCACCCTAATATTTCCAAAGGACTGTGAATCAGTATTGACTGTAAGAGTCAATAAAATCAAGGGATGCACTTGTGGCATGCATAAAAGGCCAGAAGAAGCACTGAGATGCAGTTCTTTTTCTTCACATGCTTCTGGTAATTTAAATATTGTCCCATGTCTCTGTGAAACCTTGGGCCACAAATACACGTGGTTTAAGGGTGGGATATGACAGGTTACCCAAAAAATAACCTGCTGTCTCCAGGGGCTGAGCTACCCATCCTGGGAGTCTTCACTGCCATGTGAAACCACAGCCACATGCTGTCATAATATGTTATAATATTATTCCCTGGAACATTTTCTCCAGAAATGATGCTTCAGCACCATGAGACTCAACTCTTTGGATTTGACATGACACCGAAAATACTTCTAGAAACAAGGATGTGCTGTTGCTTGAGGCTGATGGGACTCTAAGGTGGAGTTGGCAGAAAACAAAGATCCAGATTATTCTTCTTTTCCCAGTTATTGTATAAACATTTTCCACCCTACAGGCTGTTTCTCCTTTGCTTTCTAGCTACTGCTTTGTGACCTGTAAGCCTTCTTAGTTGTGACCTGTTGCTATGCAAATACGCGTGAGAACAGAAATAAAAGTACTTTCGGGCCAGAAGTTTTCAGACATACCTGGAAGTTACCCAAATGCTTTTTCCTAACTACAGCAAAGACAAGTGATTGCTTAAGAACATCCTGTCTGCTAAATGGGATTAGTTTCAGAATTTGAAAGTGCAGCACTGAAATTCATTCTTTAAATGTGAAATTGCATCCTGGTGCCAAATACGAATAATTGACTCAGCTGACAGTCAGAGAACATTTGAGAAATCACTAAATAACAGAGAATGTAAGTGGAATTAATTCACCTTCAGTGTAAATGGAATTATTTCATCTTCTGTGCCCACTGTCAGACTTCTACCAGAAAAATCAAACTTACTGCTTTTTTCTTAGAAGTTTCTTAAACTGCAGATGCAACCAAAGCACTAAAGCAATCCTTTATTATACAATTTTTAATACCAAATTGCCCTGATTAGCAAGTAATAACGACATTCAGATATGTCTCTTAATCCCGCCCTGTGGCTGTGGGATTATGACAGAATCTTTGGCCAACTGCTACTTTTTCATATATTATCAAGCAAACATTGACAATACATACATGGCAGGAGCCTCACTAAGAGTTTGCTGGGTATAAGGGTGATTTTTGGTGCCTTGGCCGGAAGAACAGTGTGGGACTTTGCCATGGAGCAGACTGTGGGGTGGGGATCTGCCCAACAGGGTCTTTGCAGACAAGACCCCAGGACTATCTTGAAGAAAATTCTCCACTACAAGGAGCAGGCTCTGGCATTTTCCTTCATGTTTACCTCTTCTACTGTGGTTTCAGCAGAGATGACAAGTCTTCCCTCTTCTTAGGGGCAGGTTATTTGTTGAACTGTTATTTCTTAACAGGACAGCTCAAATGTCTTCTGTAGACACGCAAGTGTGTGCCACAGGAGAAGGCAACAGAAACATCACATTCTTGTTTGCCTGTGTGGCATCTACAAATGTCAAAGAAACATGAAGTTCTTCAAAACAAATGTTGAGGTCTGATGTTATTGCAAAACAATTTGGAGTATATCAGGGAAAATAAATCCTGATTATTCCTGAACCTCACCATTAACTAACCTCAACATAATGGAAAAAGCACATCCCAATGGAAAAGAAATGGTAACAAATTTAAAGGCTTTTTAGCATCTTAGAGAGCTTGAATGCAAACCATTTGGCTCCATGGGTACAGCAGACGGATTTAAGGGGAGGAAAGGCTGTGTGCCTTTAAGTCCCTGTCTAGGGTTGATTTTATGTACAGACCTAAAATACCCTTTGTTCACTGTGAAAGCCATGGGGAGGATCTACAGGTCTAGCAGGCCTGACACACCACCTGAGCTGAACCACCTTAAATCTGACACTGAAGAAGCACAGGACATTAGCTAGAAGCATCTGTATTGATACAGAATAACAGACAGAAGACGGGAGACAGCAATTTGCCCTAAATTGGTGAAAGTTCCTCAAAGAAGACGGAGTCAGAGCTCTTGCTGGCTTTCCCCTTCCTTCGTACAGAACGTGACTGAAGGAAAGTCTTGCTGCTGAAACTGTAAAATCTATTAAGAGGGATTTCCAGTGCCCTGGCTCAGCTGACAACTAATTTGTTTTGTCTTTGCCTAGCAGGGATTTTCCATGCAGTGGACTCTTGTTTGCTATGTAAGTCATCCGAGTATTTGTTAGTGTCATAGCCAGAGCCAGATGATGTTTATTCTGCTAACATCCAGTCGGGCTCCAGCAGCACTCATTGAGGTCAGGGCTTTATTTATAGAAGCAGATATACATTGAGATTCATTTTCTTTCCCTTGCTGTAGTCTACCTAAACTCATCCAAAATAGAAAGAAACATGCAGACATGCAAGTAATAAACTAATTGGGCCAGTTCCATGCATTAGCACAGCACCATAGAGGCCAATGGAAAAAAAGCAGTTTTGAACAGCTGAGGATCTTGCCCATTATTTCTCATGGGGAAGGGAAGGGAGGGGTTTAAAACCAGAAATTATTGTAAAGCAAAAAGCAAAACTGACCAAGCAACAAAATGTCCTGGTGTGTGACAGAGCAGGTCTGCAATGCAAAATCCCTCAGCCAAGATCTGCAATTTGGAGTTTGTTTTGTTTCCTCCTGTGTTCCCAATCACCAGAAAGTGCAAGAATCAGAGCGCAGAGTGCTCCAAGCAAGGAAAAGTAATGACTTAAAGCAATTTACCTGCTGAAAGTGAGAAGACATTGTCAGCGTACGCAGTCTGAGACAAAGCAAAGCAGAAGGAAAGCAGCAGGTAAGATCCCCGGACAAGCGGGCTGAGGACCAACATGCTGGCTCTGCCCTGGCAGATCCCAGCTCAGAGGCGCAGGGCTGCTTTGGGGCTCTCTCTCTCCCCTCTCTCCCTCTCTGCCTTGCCTGCTCTCTGCCTCTGCCTTCACTTTGGGATGCGTGTGTGTCTGTGTGTGTACGTCTCCCTCTCTCTCTCTCTCTCTTCCCCCTCCCTCTCCGTGCCTTTAGGAAGAAAGAATGCCAACCATTTCCCATTAAATCTTCTCCTTACACTAGACACAGTTATATTTAACTCCCGTGCTGGATCAGTTGCCCCTATTGTGGACATTAGCTGCTAAAACTGAGGCATGGGGGATTCTGGTTTTGCTAACAGAAGCAAAAAGGCACTTTGGATAATAATAATGATGAGCACGGATGGGAGAAATTAAGAACTGGACTGTAAACAGAATCCTTCGGTACAGGCAGGCAACCAGACACCGATGTCGAGATGGATAAAATCCCTGATTGATCATCTTCTACAGGTCACTAATTACCTTAATGAGAGAGATGAGCAGTGACCTAACATCTGTTTATCCCTGGTAGCTACGAGCATTGCATTCGTGAACAGAGTGCAGCTCAAGGTGAGAGATTCCACAAAGGCTTCACGAACCGACAAACACATTATTATTTTGGATTTAAGTGAAAATGACAATATCACTGACAGTGCCAGACATTGCAGGACTGCAGAGTTCACTCTGCAACAGGGGGAAGAAACAATACTTGTGCCACGATGGGGTGAATGAAACACTATCAGCTCTGGGGTGGAGATGGTCAACACACTACACAGCACTATGTGAAGAAAACAAACATCCCACTCTCTGAAAAGCAGCAGGTGCCCTTGCTACCTGTACAAAAGTTTGAGGTTTCCGTGCCTTATTGCAACATGCAGGGCTTTACAGATTAATTTGTGTACCCTGAATAAGTAGCAGAGACCTCCTCCTCTCTGCCTGGAATCTGACAGTGGTTTCCATGAAAATCAGAGGTACATCCTTTGCTGTGAAAAACATTACTCTCTCAGTTTTCTTTGCTCACTGTTTATAGTTTCCCCCAAGAAAAATGGGAAAATATTTTGGATTAATTATAGAATTCATTTTTTTCCCATTTGAGAAGAGTTCTCACTGACAGAAATGGTGACATATCCCCCTGGGCATTAATTCCACTGAAGAAAAAAGCGAGATATTTCCACAATTCTGGAAACAGTCTTGGCTGTCACTTTCAATGCACTGCAAACATATTGATAAAATCTTTCTAAATGTAATGGCTAGATGGGAGGAATTACATCCCCCTTACACATTTTTACACCCAAAAGACATTCTTAATATAACTATAATGCTTTCGAAAATCTCTTTCCAGTACTGCAATATTTTGGATAACATATTTTCTACTTTAATTTAATTTAATTTACTTTATTCCACTGTCTGTTACTTTTTAGTATTTGGCTTTTCTTAATGAAGATAGTAATTTGGTCTCTTTCTTCTTTGACCAAGATAACCATAGATTAAATGAGTGCCATTAGTTCTCTTAGCATGTTACATCTCAGAGGGAAAGGAATAGCTCTTGGAAAGTTTATCATGACAAGCCCTAAGCATGGAAGATAAATGTCCAGCTGCAATCCCCATGTTAGAAGCCTGCATGGAGGCTGGGAAAAAAAATGCTCAAAAGTTAAAAAGTCAAGATTGTATTAAAAGATTCAGCTGTGAAAATATGTGAACAACACAATAGTTAATCAAAGGAACAAGTGAATAATTTAAAATCATGCTGAAATCCTCCTGCAGCTTTTTAGTAATTGAAAATTTGGTATAAATTTCTAGTACAAAACAAGTTCTATTTGATAAGGAAATAATTAATCCAATAATACTAGAAAGAACTAAGATGATGCAGTAGGACCAATATCTTTCCCCTCCCTCTATGATTCTATATCAGAGGTAGCAAGAAGTGATACAGAAAGCCAGGGCTGGTTCAGAATTACGGAAAATGCATAAAGTTAGCTCTGCAGTCAATTCTAAAATAGAGACTTTTTGGTCCACTTATTATGCAGTGGAGAACCCTGATTAAAATGGAGGTTTTGCCAATGCTCTCCTTTCTTTCAGCATAGCATCTCCATCACTCTGAGCCTATTTGACCTGAAATGGCTCTCAGCCAATGGGAGAAGAAAGCTCTGTGGGCACACCTTCTTCTGTGAAAAACACATAATCTTCCACAAAAACGCAAAAGGAGACATTTGGACTTACATTTGTTTGAAGAGACCTCTTCTTCACGATGTAGCTCCATCCCCTCTATAGATTTTAGTGGAGAGCTCTCATTACAGGGCAGTGAGCATATCAGAGTGCATATCAGTGTTTCCTCTAATTTTGAGGTGTTGGCCTTACCAGCTGAGACTGGCAAGGTTGGCAATGGTTTCACGAGAGAAGAACAAAGTCCATTGGAAATAAAATGGACAATAGCTGTGGCCTTATTGATTGGACTTACACAGGTGACAGTGCAGCAGACTGATATTACCTGCTCCAGGCTGGATGATAAGGCTGTACACCTGGTCACACAGCTTTTTTTCTGACCTCCATGGCATCAGTGCCTATGGCAGAGAGATTCCTGAGGAGGGAAAGTGTCACGAAGCAGGGGGAGTCTGGCATGAGAGACTTGACGAAAATGTGCTTTCCAGGCCCTGAGCACCATCAACTTGCTCAGCCAAGCGGTGCATTTCTCCAGCTATTTCTTTTTTTTTTTTTTTTTTATTCATGGTAAATGCCACAACAAATAAAAATGCCAAAAGCCAACCAACACATAATGAAAAAAATAGCCTGAAAAGTTTGTCTGTTCAAGGAGCTGTTGCTTGA